>JABAKD010000020.1:18593145-18684605 GCA_012845835.1 Undaria pinnatifida
CTACTGCTACTGCTACAGCTACTACTACAGCTACTGCTACTGCTACTACTACTACCGTGGGTTGTTTTTCGACATACTCCTTATTTTCAGTATGTAGTATTCAAGGCGAATCCAAGACGTGCTAAGGCGGATCTAAGACGCGCCAAGATAAACCTATAAAACGTGCGAAGACGAATCCAAGACGCGTCAAGACGAATCTAAGACGCGCCAAGACGACTGTAAGACGTGCTAATACGAATCTAAGACGCTTTAAGGCGAGCTTAACATGCCTTAAGACGAAAAAAGTCGAATAAACGTGCCAAGACGAACCTAAGACGTGCAAGAGGAATCTAAGACGCGCTACTACAAACGTAGGATGCTCTAAGGCGTAAAAAGTGAATTAAGACGAACGGAATTCGCACGTCTTACTCCCCATTTCTTCGTCTGCCGCGGGCTTATTCCTCGCTACGCTCGATTTGCAAGTCTGACTTACTTCTCATTTCAATCGTTTTAGAAGATTGGGCCTAAGGCCGCCGGTCGGAGAGGGAAGTTTTGTGGTGCCGAGAGGCGTGTTTCGTAGTTCTGAAGTTCGTCCGATTTTCATTTCCGAAGTTCGTCCGACTTTTAGCAACTGATTTTAAGTGATGGCCCTCAAGTGATAGTCTAGTCACGGGTTTTCAAGAGAAGATGCTTCTTGTTGACAGTCCCGCGCATATGCGGTAGAAAAGCTAAGTCACAATGTTTTTTGAATGCAGATTTGAGGCGTTGTCAGAAGCGAGGTCACCGGGCATGGCAGCAACCTCCGCATGTTCCAGGTGTGCCGTAACAGAATGTCACGCTCATGTGGGACGTTGCATCATGACACCAGCTTTTCCCCCTCACCTGCTTGTCTCTAGGAGCTGCAGATATCTCGAACTGCAGTGCTCACGCCTAAAAAAAATGTTCACATGTGGATGGCACTTTCGAGCTTTCAGGGCTCCACCCTTATTTTTGGGTACACGTTAAGTGTCTTACATCACAACCAACCACCTGTCCGCCAAGCCATCGCTTCTATCGTACCATTCCTACCGTACCTGCCGACAACGGACGTTTCGAGCGTAGTAATGTAGGTTGTAGCACTCTTCTCTCGCACACCACACAATATACGGCGGTGCTCGCTTGCCCGCTTTTTGGTTGTTGTGGTGACTCGTGTGTGGGCAGGCACAGCCATATGTGGCGTTGGGTCGTTTTTGAAGCAGGCTGTTGTGTTTTGTGTTTTTGGAACAATTAAATGTAAGCACCAGGTACACACTTCAGCTATGAGATGTAGGATTTCGTCAAAAGTCGTCGCTGCAAGTTGTGTGTGATACTGCTGATACCGCTGTCGATTTGTCTTTTTTTCGGTTTGTCCAGGCCCTAACCTCGAGCCACATAGCTCTCTGTTTAATTTACGATTGAGCGGGAGGAGACTCCGGTACGTCGCATGGAGTACAAGATTCCAAAGATTCACTGCGCGTGCTGATCCTGATGACACTTTGACGCCCGGTAGTCTCTAGTATTAAGCCTAACAAAAATCACCCTATTTTGCCTATAATTAACCAAGACGGAGCCCGTTGTCCTTTGCCTTTACAATGGAATTACAACAACAACGTTAACAATGAAATTCAGGGATCGGGGAAGAATAGCCCTACTCTAGCAGCTATATCTAAAACAAGGAGACAAGGGGTGGCGAGGGAAACCTCCTCCCCGCGGCCTTGACCTCCTCCCCGCGGCCTTGAACCGTTTTGCTACTGAAAAAAACACTTCAATTACGAGTAGTTTGTCCCATAAAATGTGGGAGTTCTCGACATTTTTGGGTGAAGAGGTAGACTGCTATAGCGCTCTTAGCTATTAGCTATTGGCTATTGGCTATTGGCTATTTGCCTGGAGTAGCACTAAGACTGCGCGTCGTACACACGGTACGAGTCTTGTGCCAGATGTACGTAGTATATTTTATCCGAAGAACAATACTGCAGTGATGCCGCCACTGGACCCCCCCCTCCAATCCTTTTCCGTTTGGAGGTAGGCCTCCACCGCTCGGCCGGGCGAGGGGTGGGGGGTTGAGCGAGCCGTGTGGGCCGGCCCATCTGGCCTTCGGGCTGGTGCAAGCGCCGGCTGGGGCAGCACCTTGTCGGCTCAACCTCCCGCCCAAGAGCACCGCCCGTGTTCGGCAACGTAACAACAAAACATTATTGCTGCAACGTTGACATTTGGCATTGCCACATTGTTCCGGCAGTACCCGTCCTCCTTGGTCGCAATGTGAAAGGAATGCTTCGAGAAGAGAGAGCCCGAAAACTACCAGGTACCACTCTGTCCGGAAATTTAAGCACCTTCTAATACTACTAATATTACAAAACCATGCTATATTTCCATACAGAGTAGTGGTACGAGTTATGACGGCGCTACGTTGTTTTTCCAGATGATTTTTTCTTGCCACGTCATAATACAGCCCAGAAGCTCCCGTTAAGCTGCTCTATTGCGTAAGTTGTCAACTTGACGGCTGTATGGCTGTATGATAACAACCAACCGTACCGCTGGTGTCATCTCCAGGTACCATACATTTAGCGCGTTTCTGATTAGGTGCCCTGTTTTGCTGCATAACACCTGGTACTTGGTATACTCATACAAATACCCTGCGGCAGGGTGCAGACCCTTCGGGTGATTGTGTGCAGGACGTGGCAGGGCAGTGAGAAACGCGAGGTGGTGGATGGAGCTTTTATGCACGGGGAGCTGGGATCCTTGAAACTATAGACGTGCACGCTTTGGTAGCGCGTTATGCCCGAAGTGGTTATGTTTGGTTGACGAGGTTCCCGTGGTGTGAGAAACCCCGAGGTTCGTCAACTGGGATCTATGATATCCAACATGACATACGTATTGTGATGTCATTGACGTTGGTCAGCACTGCTTGTGTTTTTGTTCCCCTCTTTCATTCTCCAATTTCTCTCGTAGTTCGTCTTATCTTGTTTCTTAGTCTTCTCTCATTTTTGTTTGTCGCAAATAGCCTGGTGTGCTGGCTTACATGTGTGTTGCCCTGGTATTCGTTGCGATTGGCATTGCATGACCAAATTCCCTTGCTGTGTTTGTGTATTTCTCGTATCATAGTTTGTGACCGCAGAGCTAGTCTCTATTAATGGGAGGCTTCGGCAAGGACACTTTCGATAGTTGTGTTAGTTGTAGATGGGTGGAAATACTTGTTCAATGTGATAAATACACACCTGCTGAATCCAGTTACGAAGTAGTTTATCCGCGCATTTTTGTGTGCTGTCAGCTGTAAGTTACATGGCACAAGGTATGATGCTTATTACTGGCAGTCCCTGGCATTTTAGAGCAGTGCTGTTTGCTATGAGAAAAGACAAAAATACACTTCAGCTGTGAGACCGACCAAAGAGGATTTTGTACAAATGTTGTTGTTGTTGTTTTCTCACATTAAATGTACCAGGTACCAGGTACCAGGTACCAGGTACAGCATTTCAGTACTTGACGCGATATCATACACATGAGCTTCTGTCTGTGATGTATACCATGATATCATACCATGGTGGATAGTTGGTGGTTGACGTTGAAAAGCGAAAGAAAAAAGACGAAAGAAAAACAAACTACCTGGTACCTTACAACCAGTTCGGAAGCAAAATTCGAAGCGATTTTGCCGCTGATTGCTGTTTTGTTGCTGTCGTCGTGGGATCGGAGTGCCCAGCTGCCTTTGTTTTTTGCTCATCCCGTCTAGCATCTTCGCACTTTTTCTTTCTCGTCCTCCCTCCCTGGACGTAACTCAGATCTGAGGTCACCAAGCAGGCTCTTCTTCCCCTTCCCCACTACGGTACGCGCCTTCATCGTTATCGCTACCATAATTCATCACTTTTCTTCCCTTGTCGATTGGCGTCGAATTACGTACACCCACGCAATACGGCGCCCTCGGCAGTTGGTGTCTTGGAAAATGAAAAATCTCTCCATACAAGTACCAAGATTTGAACCCCTGACTCTCAACCTTACTGGTGTTCGGGGTTAACCACTAGGCAACCGGGGCGACAACGCTTTCTTCCCTCGTCGACTCGCGTCGAATCGTATTTCCCCACGCCACTAAGACGCTCTTGGCAGTGGATGTCTCCGGTAAATAAAAATTTACCTACCGAGATTTGAACCGCTGACTCGAACCTTACTGGTGGTCGAGGTTAACCACTAGACCACCGGGGCGACCGGCTCACCAGTGAGCCCTGCTGGCGGCTAATTATATGTCACCGGGGTCAATTTAGCCAGGGATTTTCATGGGTTGGATCACTTGTAATGGGAGTATTGCGTTACATGGGGTAAGGGTGACCCGACTCCGACCCGTGATATTTGAAAACCTCTTGACCCGCCCCGATCCGACCCGTGAAATTTCCGAAACGCCCTGGCCTTACCCGGCTCGACCCGCGAGATTTGGAACACCTCGTAATCCGACCCGCGGGCCGGGCCATGACCCGTAAAAAGCCCCGAAATTGGTAGGGCTCAGGTGCTGGTGGGATGAGTTCGGCGTGGGATCATGGTGCCCAGCGGGATCAGGAAAAAAACGTTCGGATATCTTTTTCTTCCCCACGGAAATGATCCTCACCGAGTGTGAGGTAATATAAAATTCTTAAAAGCTTGTGCCGAAGTGGTAGATATAAGGACTACTTTTGTACTGAAAGAAAAGCAAGGTACAGCACTAGCGGTCCCTCTGTACGAGGTGCCGGCCTGTGCCTGCCGGAAATACCGGCACTATTGGCAACGTCAACCGGCACCACTCCACACACTGCCACAACTGGTGTTTCCCATATTTGCCAAGCTATTTCGCAGGCGCTATGGCGAACAACCGGCACTTTGAAGGAACCAATGCGAACTGTACCCGGGAATCAACCTCGCTTGCGCCAAGGGTGATAGACGCGATGTATTTCTGTGGCGGCGACAACTGGGTTGCTAAGTTTTACCACGCCAAACCGGTTAAGACCCCTTTCGAGAGATGGCTGTTACCATCGCCGATCGCCGACGGGAATTATATTGTACCGTCCACGGACGCACAGGAAACACGCAACGCACTGCTGTACCGTGGAAAAAAAAATGGGTAGGCCTTACATATCTGATATCTGGTCGAGCGGAGTCTTGGGGGGTATCATAGTGTGTGCAATACTCCCTCTGATAGGCGGAGGACTACTTTGCGGTCCGCAGATCGGAGGACTAATTTTGCGGTCCGCAGATCGGAGGACTAATTTACGGTCCGCAGCAGTAATGATGAAAACATCGAAAAGCGGAACAGCTGCGTTTCTCGCTGCTTTTCTGGCCCGTTCCGGGTCCGAGTTGGGGTCAGCGTTGGGGTCAGCGTTGGGGTTGAGGTTGGGGTTCATAGGGGTTGAATTGGGTATGCCCGTACCTAGATCCTACGTACCCGGGAGCGCTTCCTATTAATAGCGAGCCCGCGAACGCGAATAGCCTACTCCCCCAAAGATCCGCTCAATCGACCAGATAGCAAAGCGAGCTCCGGACACAAGTTGATGACAGCTATTCGTACAAAAATAGTACGTACCGAGAGTGCGTAGTATTATGTAAAACTGCGCGGCCGAAGTATCACGCAGCTTTGCAAAGTTGAGCATCGACCACCCAACTCGTCGAAGTCACCGCAGACATATTTGAAATAGTTGAAAAACATTCTCCTGCCGCGTGACTTCTGCTGCCCGCGGGTGCGAATAATACCTACGAGGTACTATAATAGCAAAGTTTGAAAGTTCGGCTTGACCGGGAACAGCTGCAGCAGGCAACGATGGCGGCAACTCACACGGTCCATACCTCTCCGCCACATGGCAAATAATGCAGCAAGTTGGTGTCTCAGGTATTTTTCCTCACATTCTGTACGAGTCCGCCTTATTTAGGGATACCGCCTTATTAGTATAGTACCGCCTTGGTCGGGGCCTGCTACTGTATACTATACTGTATACTATACTGTATACTATGCTGTATACTACGCTGTATACTACACTGTATACTATACTGTATACTATACTGTGTACTATACTGTGTACTATATTGTATACTATACTGTGTACTGTACTGCATTCTCCGGAATACTATACTACTGTGTACAGTATACGATACCGTATACCTGTTATATCTTGATGGCAGAGGCAAATATATTGCAAGTAGTATATAAATTCAGGTGTCAATGGCATAGCTAAGATTCAAGGTCACCGATGTATGTGGAAGATTGGACATACGAAATGAAAGCCTGGAATTGGTGGAGGTTTGTGGGGGTTGATATGTTAAAAGTGTAAAATAAGAGAATGTTCCAAGGATAAGTTTTGTAGGGTACCCACAGATCTATACCGGCGGTAATTACCCTCTGTTTTACCCTACAAAATAATTATGTGAGTTTTGTGACGGTAGCGCCACAATATCCTACACTTCTGTGAGTTCTGTGCCGGTTGCACCACAGTACCCTACGCTTTCGTGAGGTTCTGTAGCACATCCTATACCCCAGAGATTACTCTCCGGTTCTGTACACAGTACCCTGACACTTCTGTGAGTTCTGTGACGGTCGTGCCACAATGCCCTACACTTTTGTAAGTTCTGTAGCACATCCCGTACCCCACAGAGATTACCCTCTTGTTCTGTATGCCGGCGGCACTATTACCCGCGGTGCGGGTAAACATTTGTGGAACTACTCTCCACATTTGTGATTACCCCGGGAGGCTGAACACAGAACAGGACCCTCCTTTATCAGAGAAACAGAACACATGTGCTACAGAACACACAATACGACACGCGGCATCGGTTTAAGAGGGAGCATGAGCGATGCAGACCCCAGCGGTTATACGCCAGAAACCGCGGGCGATGTTCAGACAGACTCGCACGCGGCGGACGCAGGTGCAGGCGCCGGCGAGGAGCATAAAGAAAATTCACACGAAGTAGACGTTGTTGAAGGAGGTAGCGGTGCCGGTGTACCCGTCATCAAACCGGCGCCCGTCTACAACAAGCAGGGGGGCGTATTGGAGGTGACCCAGGATATCGTCGATTCGGTGGATAAGTTCACGCCGCCCACTGGCTTTGTGAGACAGCAGTGTGCAAATACAGAGACTCGCGCAGGTACCGAGGGTAATGACCGTCTGTAGTTACCCTACAGATACCCTACGGAGGCTACCCTGTGAGTTCTGTGGCGGCTGCACCACAGTATCCTACACTTCTGTGAGTTCTGTAGCACATACGGTACCCCACAGAGATTACTCTCCTGTTATGTATACAATACCTTAACACTTCTGTGAGTTTTGTGACGGTAGCGCCACAATACCCTACACTTCTGCGAGTTGTGTGACGGTTGCACAACAATACCCTACACTTCTGTGAGGTTCTGTAGCACATCCGATACCCCACAGAGATTACCCTCCGGTTCTGTATACAATACTCCAACACTATTGTCAGTTCTGTGGCGGTCATGCCACAATACCCTACACTTCTGTGAGTTCTGTAGCACATTCCGAACCCTACAGAGATTACCCTCTTGTTCTGTAACAGATCCAATACCCCACAGACATTACCCGTACCCTGCAGAACTTATCCTTGGAATGTTGGGTGTCATAGCGCTTCTGTGTTGATTGTTGGTTATTGGGGGGGGGGAAGATGATAAGGCTTCAGTGGGGGGGGCTATATAAGGCGGTATAGCGCACCGAGATTTTGACCGCCCTATCTCGAAAGACCGCCCTATTGGAGTTAGGGCGGTTGACCACCCTGTTGGGTTATCGGTGATACCCGTATATAAGGCGGTAACCGCCCTATTGAGTACATACCGAGTGTTAAGGTACAGCGCAGAGTACCTCTGACCCAGAAGATGACCCAGAGGGCGTCACGAAGAGGGATATCATACGTGTGCTCGGAGAAGGAAGGTGCAGCGTCGCAACAGTACCAGTGCTGACCCCAGTAAATATGTGTGGTGTCAAATGCATACCAAAGCACAGCAGAGCAGACGGGTGCACACACACTTGCATGTTGAGAAGTATAATATTAATTGCTGCGGGCGACAGAGCCCGCCGAAGGCGCACTCCACCCAGAGAAGATACACACTGCCGTACTGTTGTACGGAGAGGACTCTTTGCTTTGCTACACATTCACAACAGAGCTTCAACCTATTGTACGGCACTGTACTACTGTACTGACTACTGTACTGCACTACAGTCCTCCGCTGTGCCCCCCCCCCTTGGCCTTGGTGAGGCTCACAAAATTGCCTCATGTCTGCCTGCTGCACTGGCTTGAAGATGCATGCGCTTTGATGAACGGCATCCTGGCCTTCTGCAGATAGAAGGAGGCATCGCCATTGCCGCACGCCTCCGCTGCGCTCTCCAGAGAAACGAAGCGCGACGAAAGGTCCACGTAGGCCGGGGGGGCACCGCCCCCGTGCACCGTCGTATCATCGACACCGCCCGTGTCTGACGCCTTGCGCTTTCCCGCCTGGGGCTTGACCGCCTTGCCCTTGCCCTTCGAAGATGGCTTGGCGGCAAGGCAATCATGGCAGACGCGCGGCATTGGGTTGTCGCAGTCCGGATCGGCTTAACCACAGAGTCCGTGCAGTCGACCACCGCATTTTCCGCGACATTCGTGGCCGTCAGGGCGCTCGGGGGTGCGGGCTGGAACCAAACACAGTTCGCCTGCTGCACAGGGCATCGTGCGTATCCCCTCTGTTCGTTGTGTGCTAGGGGTGTGTGTTCTCGCAGCAGCAACAACAGCAGTAGGGATGTGATACTGCTGCCTATACCTCGCTCAAAAGCAGTACCAGAGCGAGCTTTTGTACTGATGTGGAGGCAAAAGTGGGCCGTGGATGGGGCGGTAGCCGCCCTGAATAGGCGGCTACCGCCTCACATAGGGTCCGTTGCTATATAGGGCGGTAGCCGCCCTATTGGCATCTTCTGTCGTGTTACGCAGTTTTCGACCGCCCTATCTCGAACGACCGCCTTATATAGGCCATAGGCCCCCCTACTGTACGTCCAACTACCCTATCTCTGTATGGTAATACTCCGTACACCTATATACGACCGTTCCATGCGATTAATTTGTATTTATAGCTAGCTGGTACTTATCACATAGCCAAGCATGGTTGTTAAACTACACACAACTAGGCATGGTTGTTCGATAGCACTGCAGGTGTACGTCGTACCCAAATGGCTAAGGTACCCATTGCTTGTCTATTGCTTAGGTGAAACGGCACCATCGTATCTTCGTTTAGACGATCTTCAATTAACTCTTAGTATGTACTAATATTATACGGAAATCAAAAACCGACAACCTAAGAACAGCACTACGTATATTTTTTTCTTTGCGTGAAACAATGCACTTCAGCTGTGAGATCGACCAAAAATGATTTTTTAATCAAAACTCAGCTTTGCACGCTGCGTGTGAGTGTGATACTTCGATCGCGCGTGTTACGGGATGTGTACCCCCATGAAGGATACAGGTCGGTGACTTCCCTGCTAATGCCAGGGTCAAGAGGACTAAGACGTTCAGCCTTGTTCAGCGCACGGAAACTGTATAACCCGCATTGAGGGGGACAAAACCAGACATCTGTGAAATTCAGTATGCATGAAACAATAATTGTTATAGTGTGAGTTAACTTTTGGAGTGGGCTACTTGGGTCTACCGGGTTTGTACGCAAGTTCCTGTGTACTCCCTGTGTATGTGGCAGGCCAGCAGAGGTCCAGCCCAGGCTTGATGCTCGGGTTGTTAGTGCTGTCGAGTCATGATAGAACATGCGGTGGACGTCGATCGCTACTGTTCCGAAGTGATCTCTCTTCTGCTTTTGATGTAAATGAAAGGCACACTCAAACACCTGTATTGATCGAATGAAGACCGACGAGTGAGATCTGGCGTTCTGCATCAGGCGTTGGGCGGCGCAAACTTGATCCCAAAGCTCTTCGAACGCCCATCTCACACGCTACCAGGGAATACACAAACTAAAGCGTGGATTCAAAACGCCAGACCCCTGCACTCCTGCGGATGGAAGCTCTTTCGCTATTAATAATACTGAATGATCAAAGGTTCGGGTCGCCGAATAGCCGATTGTTTTTGCTAATCCGGAGAGCCTCCGTCGTCATTTCCGTCCTTTCCGGGTGGAGTACCCGCAGGCCACAAATGTTAGCTCACCTGTGTAGTCTAAAGGTGTTGGGGAAAGTCGGAATTCATATCGTGGAAACCACTGAACGATTTCCTCCATAATTCGAGAAAATGAAAGTATTAATAAAACTGTTTGAATGTTAATCGGGACTACAGCAAACAAGAAGTTCCCGGATGGGTCGATTCCACCGGAGACTCGACGTGTTAGAACGGGCGTCGCTAGAAAGCGTGAGCCGTATACGGCCATCAGTTTTCTCGGGACACTCGGGCCACCACGTGGGGCCAGCGCTGAGCACTTGATATATTTGAAATATACAGTAGATCGACCAAAAAGGTTTTTGATCAAAACTCAGCTTTGCAAGCTGCGTGTGATTGCGCGAATCCACTTCATAGCATATCTTTGAAATATGAAATGTTGGGTATTGCTTGTGTTTAGCATGCAGGTGGTAGATTTTGTTGTCGCTCCCTATACGAGTACAGCAGTATGGGTTTCAACCCTTTGAAAAAAACATGGGGCATTTGCTCTTCGAAATTCAGTTTTGCCGAGTGAGCCCAATGTGTCTATCTGCCCACATTACCATTTGGCCCGTGTCCGTGTCCCTGAGACCTTCTGCAAATGCTATTGTCAGGCCCACCGTATAGATGGGGGGGCGGAGAAGCTCTGCTTTAGATGCCGGTACCGTGGTGGTGTCACGTGATAAGGACCACGTACCTTCGATGTCGGTTGCGTTTTGGTGATCGGAGATGTAGATTGTCCGCCCTCAATATTTTGAATCGCAAAACACGGGAACTATGCTGCTGCTGGACGAGTAGCTAGTTTCAGGAGGTTGATCGACGAGACACACGCACAGAAGACAATAACACGACTGTGGTCTCGTGTGCCGTGCGGCTGTTACCGCCGCTGCTGCCACTTGTACTTCTGCTGCTGTTGCTGCTTCTTCTTCTGCTGCTGCTGGTTCTAGTTCTGCCCCTACTCGAGCACAGCACCACCAGTCGTACGAGTACCGACTTTTTTTTCTCTGAAAACAGAGCGTGAAAATCAAACAGCGTAGATGTTCGTTCTCGTTGGTTTGTTCAGTCCGCATCTACCACATGACCAGGTATGCTGCATGCTGTTATTTCGATTGCTGGTCTCCCCGTGCTTCCCGTGTTCGCTCAGCATCGCAAATTGGACTACTGCAGGTATAGAGGCCGCGCCTCATTATGAACACTTACTAGTAATAGGAGGTTCGTGTAGTAGAGTAGCGAAGTTGGGTGTTGTGGAGCGAAGAGCCAACATTCAATCAATGTATGTACGAGGTCTGTGGTTGCAAACTACGAGACCGAGATACAAATTTCAAATACAAGAAGGTGATTAGCCACTCTTAGGCGATGCAATGCAATTAACCGCCATGAACACGCGGGCAAAAATAGAGAAAGCCAGCACACCAGACTAATTGCAACAAGGAAAAAAAGGGGAAAAATAAATCGATACAAAATTCCACACACAAATTGAGCTGCCCCGCCCGCCCCCCCCGCCCCCCAACCCCTGTTCCCCCTCCCCCCCCCCCCCCCCCCCCCCCCCCCCGCCAACCCCGCTCCCTTTTGATCAAAACAAGGCCCCCACGTCCTTCAAAACTCCGCCCTCCCCTCACCGGTTATTCGATGTACAGGTCACTTGATGAACGGATGCATTTCCTTCCACAGCTGTCAGATTTTGTCCCCCTCAGAAACGGGTTTTATAGTTTCCGCGCACAGACTGACTAACATAACCCTGTTGACCCTGATAGCTACACTACTGTAGTTGCAAGGGGAGTCGCCGTAACACGCGCGATCGGAGTATCACATACAGCTTGCAAAGATGAGTTTCGACAAAATATTTGATCTCACAGCTGGAGTGTATTTTCAATTTTCATAATAAGAAACATGATAAATCAATCTGTGTACTGGTATACCATATTTTTTCGGAGGAAAACAGGCGCTCTCGGCTCTAGGCTATCTATCGCCTGTTGTCTTTTAGACCTTATTTATAGACATTCGTCGACAAGTATAAGTGAAACTGCGTATATACGTATACGCATTTTATTTTCTCGGCCCAACGAACAAGAAAACAACCAGAAAGCGAGTCCCCCTAATTTATTATTTCGCCAAATATTATTCCTCGACGTAATAGAATAGAAGAAGTGAACGAAATTTTGTTTACACTGGCTGCCCAGGATTGACAAGAGATCCAGTTCGTCTTTTCGCCGGAGGCTTGATGAAGAAGCGGGTCCTATCAACAATCTTGAACCCGTTTGCTATAATAATGCAAAACAAACGACTCTAATTGCAAGGAAAGATGTCAGGAAACGGGCAACCGTCAAGCTGTCAGTCAGTCAATAGCGTCCGTCTAGGCATTTCCATCCATCTAGACGGATTGTCCCTTATCTCCGCTAGAGAAAAGCCTCATTATCTCTATGGAAACCCCTATTTTATTTATTTTTTGTGCTGCTACCCGCAGCTGTTGGCTGCCGCGTGCTTTGTGCCAGCACCAGAGCACCAGCACAGCAGCAGCAGCAGCGGCAGCTCTGCCGAGGCAGACATAGACAGCCTTTAGCAAGTAAGCAGAAGCATAGACCTCCATGGATGTCTTTCTGGCCTGCAGCCTTGGCTAGGGAAACGTCCTCGTCTGGCCTCGCGTGAGCTTCTGCGACGCTTTTTCGATGTAGGCGAAAGACTGGTGCATGCACAACGTGACCAACACACCAACATATCATTAAGGAGCAAGAAGATACGAGGATATTACTGTTGCTCGTGACGTACCGGTAGACTGCTGCTCTATTAATTTATCTGAACTCCGAACGAGAAAAAAGAAATGGCAGAAAATACATGGCGGGAAAAAACAAAAAACAAGAAAATACCAGCGCTTTTCACGGGTCATGACCCAACCCGCGGGTTGGTTCAAGGGAGTTTCAAAATCTCGCGGGTCGGGTCGGGTCGGGTCGGGTCGGGTAGGGTCGGATCGGGTCGGGTCAAGAGGTTTCAAAATTTGGCGGGGCGGGTCGGGTCGGGTCAATAGGTTTTCAAAATGTCGCGGGTCGGGTCGGGTCATGACCCGCGAGACACGGGTCACTCGCGGGTCAAGCCATCATTACCCGCGAGTTGTTTTCGGCAGACCCGCGGTTCAAACCCGCGGATCTGGCCCGCGGATCCGCCTATTTCAAACTTACAGCTGAGGGCCATTGCCGTGCAGGCGCCCCGCGGGTCGGACCCGCGGATCCGTAAATAATACCAGGTACAAACCTTTCCGCTTCCTGCCTACCTCGTGCCGATGATGCGATCATATGTCATCACAGCGTGTAGAACAATCACCAGGTAGTACCCCTAGCTATTCGTACCAAGGCGTGCAGTGTGACGCGAATCCCGTGCCGGCTGAAGCCGTAACAGTGATAATAATATGCGGTCATACCAGTACGAAATGTGACCAAACGTACAAAGGCAAGCGCAGTCGTCGTCGAAGCAGGAGCAGCAGCAGCAGCAGCAGCACTAGCAGCAGCAAACGCCAGCAGCAGATCCCGGATCCTCGCGGATCGCAGCCCCTGCTGACTGATCCACCGCCCCAGTTGTGGGCTCGCTGCCGGAGGCGGCTCAGCTAGGCTGCTTGCCAAGGCCGGAGATTGCATAGACTGATAGATAGAAGATAGACGCAGTAGTAGCTATAGCTAGAGATTTGTCAACCAGTACGAAATGTGACCGAACTTAAAAAACAAGAGCAGTCGTCTTCGAAGCAGCAGCAGCAGCAGCAGACAACGCATCCTCGCGGATCGTAGCCCCTGCTGACAGATCCACCGCCCCAGTTGTGGGCTTGACTGGCGTACGTAACTTTCGGTACAACCCTCTAGCTTACAGCATTATCTTTGTAGAATCCCAGTGTGCGCCGCGACGCGTCACGACGTGCTGGGGTAAGGAGCTAACGAAGCCCGCAAGAGCTTACGACACACAGCCTCTCGAGCACTCTCCTTTGACACAGACTTTCTACTTGATCTGTCGGATGCACCCTGTGCTTGCGAGGGCGCGGGGAGTCTTGTGAACGGATTTCTGGCGTTAAATAGGGACAAAACGCAAGCATACTCAGCAAAGTTGGCACAGCAGGTCACGCGAATGGCAAATGTTGGTACGATTTAGCAGCTATTTAGAGGCCTTTGTAGACCGCGTCGGTTTCTAAATCGATTCTGGTTTCGTTGAGGACAGTCGCCAAACGCACCGATTATAATTCGCACACGTCCGTCGTTCGTCGTTCGTCGGTCGTGAAGAAAGTCCTCTTTTGTTAAATAACTCGTCGTATAATGGAGACCATTCCGCTCATGCATCGCGTACCTCCACACCTGACTGCGGTACGTATTGAGGATTTTAAAATAATCCTTATTATGCAGGGGCGGTTTCCACTTCCCCTCCTGCAGCACAGCAAGTCACGTCCTCAGCTTCGCTCAAGGGGGGCTGAAGGTCTGCCATTACTTGTCCGCTGCTCCCTCGCGTGAGCTCGACGTTAGGGGAGATATCATAGGGGGCGGCTCTGTCCGCAACCGGTATGCACACTACGCACGTCATTTTTAATGAAAATGGCAAGATTGGTGATGTCGCTGGATCCACGTGGTGCTACGGCACCTGCTCGGTAATGCCCAGGCGTGAGCTACGTTACCGTGCCACTCGCCGCAAGCATTATACCTGTTGTTGTTGTTCTCACATTAACTCGCATAATCAAGTCCGTGGTCACAGGACAGGCTCCAGTCACTCTGGAGCTGAGGAATACCCCAGGGAAAAACACAAACCAAAGGCGGTACACGCATATATCACAGCCGACGCAATTCATGCCTGCACCAGAAATATATAAAAGTGAAATCGGGAGTCAGTCTACGATGTACCAGGTCCATACTGGTGCATACGCCTCACTACTCGCGCCTGGAAAACCGACTAAACCGCTTGCCACCCAGGAAAGACTGCCACGTATATATTGCACGTACGTAGTACCTATCACTACGCATACGCACGTCAGACTCAAGTCAATTGGAAAAAAATACGGTATCATGAATGGAGTGTCCGGACTGCCGCGCAGAGCGTTGAACGGCGGTACGCGCGCTGCACTGAAACTACTTGTACGGCGTGCTCACACCATAAAAAACAAAAAATTCCTAAACTTTCGTGCCAATCCCTGGACAGCCTTTTTCCTCACAGCAGCAGCAGCAGCAGCGGTTTTTGCCAGTCGGGTACCAACCAGCTTTCTGCACTCTTGCCTCATATGCCTCGCTTCTCTAGCATTAACCAGTACTTGTTAATCGTACCCGTCATGCCTTTGTTTTCTCGTGCGTGCAAGTTCAACCTACCACAATTGCTCTATCAAATACGTACATAGATATCCCCGAATCAGACACACCTCCCATATATTAAGGGCCAATGCCGCCCCACAAGCCCCCGATTGCCTGCATTCAGTCTTCTAAGGGGAGCGTGATCTGCCTGATGTCGGAAGCGAGGCATGTACCCTCGGTCAGGCAAGAGACAAGGTACGGTCAGCAAGAGCCTTCCGCGCCACCCATGCCTGCTGGGCTCTCTGGACGCACCGCGCCACTTACCCATTCACATGATAGATTGCAAGATACGACGCGGCTGTCGTCGGCGCGTTTCTCGAGCTATCTTATCCTTTTTACTATTGCTAAAGTTATCCTACTCCATTCACTCCATTTGCAACTAGTTTGTCCCTAAAAAACGCGGATTCAGTTCCAAAAGGGTTATGAAGGAGCCCGTCCCAAGCGACGCTACCAACCGGCCCCACCCGGCTGTGTAGGGTTAGGGTTAGCGACACCCGCCTGTACGACAGGGGCAGGGAAGAAAAAAGAGCTACCTGGTACCTGGTAGAGGCGAAGAGTCCCCGCACGAGGAAGTGTTTTGGAATTTCTTGGTGGACTTTGCTACCTCTTGAAGGGGACCGAAGGGTGGAGGTTTGGAGTGCGGGAGATTGCGGTCGTCCCCCCGGTTCGCTCTCTCGTCGGCAAGCGCACCACGCCAGCGTGACATCTTGTAGTCTGCTGCAAGCTCCCGCGAAGCATGTTGTGGCTCTCGTCCCCGCTGTCCCTACCCCCCACCTACCCTTCTGTCCATCACGTACGCCTCCCAATTTGAAGTTGGCTCTTTTTGAACTGGGAAGTTTGATCCCACACTATTTCCAAGTTTTTTTACCCAAAATGTTGGTGCAGTTTTGAAGGGGTTGACGGGACTACTCTATCGGTTGATTTCTCTCGCTTCAGCCGCGTCGCTGACCTGAATCTAGTTTTGCTTTTCCTCCGCCATGGCGTTCGGCAACGGCATGCTCCCTAGTTGGTGCAGCCCGCGCTCGCTCTATTGAGTGCAATCGTTTCCTCTCGAATGACGCTAAGACAGCCTGACGTCCCTGATAATTCCTGCTGCATCTCCCAGCGGCTCTCTTTTCGTTGTATATGTGGCTGCTGGCGGTCGGTACGCACGTAATACTTTTCTCTAGGGGTGTACAGAAGGTGTTGACAGGGCGGAAGGATATGTAGACGCGGTGGGTTCCTCTTTCTACATGCATGCATGGCGAGGAAACATGCCGTTGCGGCTGCCCCCCCCCCACGACGAGTTGATCGGTTGCTACCTTGACGGCAGCTGTGAGCGCGGTGGGACTTTCGCAAGCTTGTTTTTTTTTATATGCTTTGTTCGTGGCGCACAGGTGCGATTCGAAAAACGCCTCGTTGTCAACCCCCCCCCCCCCCCCTTGAAACATACGCGTAATAGTTGGCCTCGGTTGGCACCGACGCTCTTGAACGTTATTTGTACATTGGGGTTGGCGTTGGTTGGCAACGATGCTGTAAAACATGCCAATCACTGCGTGAGCTAGACAGCCAGGGTACTGTTTTTTCTTTTTCTTTTTCTTTTTGGCGGCCACCATGATGGTTATCGAGTAGATCATATTGTGCGGGGTGGAGAACCCTAACTCCGCACAAGGGGAATGATCGCACAACGTGGTGTGAATATGGTAAGGCACGCACGAGGCAGTTACATAGTAATACCCCTTGCGGTCTCTGGAGTGGCCACACCAGAAAACAAAGTAACCCGTTGGCGCTGTCATCCATGAGTGAGCAAGAAAGTAGGCACAAGGTGCCGAAGTACGTCTTGCAGGCGGTTCTTGGAAGGATGCAGTTCACCCTTCACGCGACTCGCCGAACACCTCACGGCGCTTCGCGCTTGGTGCAAGCAATGCCTGCCTGGTTGGTGAAAACCCGACGTGCTCCGTCCCGGCATAGTAGGGATGCACGGGCCTATGGTCATACCACTACGGCCATGCGCAAACTGAGTACATTTCCCCCCCCCCACGTGCTCCGCCTGGAAAGGGATGCGTGGTCAATGGTCAAATGACTAAAGGCAAGCAACAAATGAGTACGCCCCCCTCCCCCACCGCCTCTCTCTCGAGACACATGGTATGTCAGAAATGTCCGTGCGCTCCACACGGCAGCACGCATATGGTGCCAACGCCGAACTCCAAACCCTCCCCCCTAACCTTCCTCAAAGCGCAACCTGCCGCTCGTGCACCCCCGGTTGTGCACGTACCCTTATCAGTTGTAGCTCCTTTGGGGGGAAAGTACTTGGAATTGAAGTGGGAACGTTTTTGCAGTGGCCAGCGGGTTAACCCATACTCTACACCTACCGCACGTGTGCCCCCGCATCTGGTATTCCCTTACGCAGGACGAACGAGACGCGTAGGTGAAGAGGGATTGGATCGACGGATCAACGACGGTATGCTCGGCCGGCTGTCCGCGCCCGAGCGCGCGGCGTACCAAGACAAGGATAGGCAGGTGCTGCGGATAGCGGCATCGGATGTTGCGGCCGTGGCGGGCTACCACGAGTGGGTAGACGCAAGGGAGCTGTTCCTGGAGCGCCTGTTGTACCAGGCAAGCGAAGCGTCATCTTGTGTTCCGCGGGTTTGGGCGGCGCGGGGGCGGGTGTCTTTTGCTGCCAGCGGTATTTGGCATCGCCAGTTTCTCTCAGCCTCCGTTTTCTTTTTTTTCATGTGTCTTTCTTGTTTCTTATATATATATCGCTTTGTCTGTCCCACCATTTCCGTCTAACTTGCGTTGTCGGTATGTTTCTTGCCTCATCCCGAACAAGACAAAAATCTCGTTTTTTGTTTCCGTTCTGGTTCTGGGTCCAACGAGTCGTCGATTCGGAGGAAAAGGAGCGGTCACTAATTAAGGACACGCCAGCTAGCGCTGGATTGCGAAGGCAATTGAGTTAAATCGACACACGACGTGTATGAAAATACATCGAAGTGTGGTGAGCTTAAGCTTTATTTTTCCCCATCCGCCGGAGGATGAAAACAAAAAAAAAAGTAATGAATACGAGGTAAAAAAGGAAGTGTATCACTATCACGGGCCATCCTGCAGTGATTTGAATGGAGTTCAGTCGATCCCTTTTTGACCGCACCCACGTTTATGGGTACCAAGCACTTGGAGTGAGTGTGGGGTATATTATGCGGCTCCAAAAGGGGTAACGCCTGTACAACTGGAAACCCCTTTTCTGCGACAAATTACTTGGAGTTAGCATAGGGAGGGGTTTAGGGGCTCTAAAGGGGTTAAGCTGGGGGGGGCGCCGAGTTTCCTAATTCTAACCCGATGTGTGTTCACCCCCGCGCCGCACACACCCTTGGCTCCCTGCGCAGGACCTCGAGCATGTCTTCCGCATGGATGCGGCAAACGTCGGCGTGGAGGTGGAGGATAAGCGGCAGCGGTCGGAGAGATTGCTCGCAAAGACCGGCGACCGAGAGCTGCGCAAAGTGCGAAGCCGCGCGGCCGACGGTACGGCCGTGGCTACTGTTCAGGACGCCCAAGCCCTGCGAGAGAAGGTGCGAAGGCTCTTTAGAGTGGCGAGAGTGACGGGGAGAATTGCCTGTCGTTTATATCGTCAGTACGTCAGTGGACGGTATAGGTGCTTTGCTTGGGGGGTGGAGAGGGGTGTCGGAGCAGGCGGCGGCGGGGGCAGTCATCTTCACGTTCTTCAAGCGGTGCTGCTTGTAAGGCAGCAGCAACTGCAGCTGTCGTAACAGGTCGTATCGTGTCGTGCTTGAAATACTGTGGAAGAGCGCATCGTGTAGTGGTCGTAGCTCGTTTTCGACCCACAAACAACACCGCGTCATGGGCGATTCAACTCCTGCTTCCTACTGGAGACGAAGGCAGCCTCCTCATAATCCTATCATAATCCCATCATAATCCTATCATATTCCTATCATAATCCTATCATAATCCGACAGCTTCTGGTGAACGTGCAGCACTTGCATGCGAGGGGGCATGTCCACGTGTAGTCGCGCTGCTGCGCCGCCTATACTATTCCCTTAATACGCCAAAAAAACATGTAGCTGGCCTGTTGAGCTTGGGAGTCTATACGAATGTGTAGGAATCAGCAGTTTTGTCCTCGTGGGCGTAAGTTGACCGACGTCCCGCAAACACGGATGCGATTCCGAAATTGCGCTACCTCGTGCTCGGCGTCAGACGCGGTCTCTGCTCAAGGAAGCGCAAGCGAAGAAGAAGATTTCGAAGGCGGAGGCCATGGAAATAGAACACGACCTGCGCTACGACATCAACACACAGTTCGGCACTCGCAACGAGCACGACGCGATAATGGTGTATGAGAGAAGGAGCGGAACCGAGGTACGGAGCGCGATGCTAGGAGGTTGGCTGAAAAGGGGAGGTGGCGGGGGTGCGGGGGGTACTCATATCATGCTTAGTTTCAACACCCCGCATCCCGGCGATGCCGGGGCGGAGCATGTCGGGTTAAAGGGGGTTGGCGAGAGCCAGGTGGAGTTGGAAGGGAGTGAAGTAACGCGTGCTGAAAATGTTTCAACTAGATACGTAGACTTATTTTAGCTGCCCTTCATCGTGATCTTGAAATGTTGTCTTGTAGTATTTATTTTATCGCTGTGTTGTTATTATCGCATGTAGCTACGGACGAAATGACGTACTGTAGTAGTGAATAAACGCTCTTGTGAAATGATCTTATCGTGCTATATAGCATCCTGCTGTTATTCTCGTGATGTCGTGTACAATGTGTTCGCCATTAATACATCGTTGTTGGCACTGGAATGTCATGAATCACACCAACGTAACCGCCTTGGGATGATGTAGCAATCGTTGAGAACTTTTTGTCATTGCTGTTCACCCTAGCAACATCCACGGCAGTCTTACATCAAATGAGGGTAGTATATCTTATATGTTGAAGGAGTATTACATTGTAAACTCGCGCGGCGGGTGTAGCACGCAGCTTGCAAACAGGAGTGTCGACCCTTGAATCCGACAAACTCACAACTGACTTATGTAAAATAGTTTTATAAAAAATAACAGAAAACGCGAGCACGTCTCTTTTGTAGGCTTAGGCCGTGTTCGGTCCTTCGCCCAACTACCGCGCTTTCGAGCGAACGTAACGTGTGAGCGACAAGCAACGGTCAAGTCAGCGGTAACGGTCACCGGTAGAATGCCGTGTCGCGTTGCTTCATAGGACGGTATATGGTCAAGGTTTGGCTCGCTCTCTGGTCGGAACATGCGTATATTGGGTGCGCGCTGATTCTACCGTGCCTTCCGCGAATGTGGGCGTCGCACGGTTCATGTGTGCTTCGCCCCCTTGCTACGCTCCGCGCCCAAGTCTGCTCGAACCCGTCTTCGTCTGGCCCACTTACAGTACGCAGGTTTAACATTATTGCGAGACAAGCATTATGTGATAGCATTTAACATTATTGCGAGACAAGCATTATGTGATAGCACGCCGGTGTCCCTGCCGCTCTGCCAGAGACGCGGCCTGCTGTCCCAAGGCTCTTACCGAGGTATCGCTGATTGCCCTCGCTCTTTGTGTAATTTCCCCCCGTTCTACTAATGCTGGTACTGTTCCTGTTATTGCTGCTACTGCTGCTGTTGCTGCTGTTGCTGTGCTGGTGCGGCGCTGCTGCCGCCGTTGTCGCCGCCGCTGCTGTTGCTGCTGTATATTGCTTGCACTGTTAGGTAATCTGCAGCAACGAGCGCATTTTGGTGTGGCCCTTTCCCGGCGACCGAGAAGGAACTGGAGTACCCGATGGGGCACTAAGCCCTCCGCGGGAGCTGAGCAAGGTGCGACGAGCCTAGCAGCCATTAAGTCCACTGCTGTGACATTTTTCGTGAACTGCGCGAAGGCGTAGTTTGTTAATACTCGTTTCGTGAATTGGAAGAATTTTTGTGCATCTGTTGCGATCGTTTTGTTTAACTGGGGGGAGGATAAGAGTTTGTAATGATCCGTTTCATAACCGCGACGAATCTTTTGCCTGCTGACATGTTCGTGCGCTGGACGAATGTGGTTAGTGTTTTTTTCTGTGACCGTTTTCGTGAACTGGGCAAAGATAAGTCCGTTGAAACATTTTTCGTGACCCAGATAGACATTGTACATGTCGACGATGTTGTTCGTGAACTGGACGAGCACAGCGTATTTTAGATCCTTGTCGTGACTTGGACAAACCATGTCCATGTGAGGACCTATGTTGTGAATTGAACGGTCTACTTCGTCGTGCCCTGTTCCGGGAGACTTATCTATGGAAGAGTAAGCCTGGCGTGATAACTTTCGCATACTGGACAAACCTTGAGGGCAGTAAGGCTGGTGCTAATGGAAAGCCGATAGTTCAATAAAAACACTTCCAAACTTTTTTTTTGAATTGTTTGCTGAAAGATTTCCAGTACCGTCGCTACTGGGAAAACAATACTGGTAATTTTTTATTCTTCTGGCTCTTTTTTTTGTCAAGCTGCCCAACTGATCAGTAGTCAAGCCTCGATCAACATTGTCCACTAACCACGACTGACCTTCGACCTTGAGGTAGAGACAACCCATGATCACCCCTCTTTGTTCCGGGCAAGGTCGCATGAGTGGAAGTGACAGCGCCGAAGGGTTTACGCTGGTCCATGGTCTAGGGCGTGAGAGATTTTGGTCGTGTTGTCGTGTGGTCTTCCGACAAATCAGCTCAAAATGGTAGTTTTTGCCCGTTGGGAGGCGATCGATCGAGAGTTTGGTCTCTGTTTTCCACACACCAGCCGCCGATGTAGATATGGTGTAGTAGTGCAGCATACAGTAAGAAATAGATACCTGGTATGTTGATTATTTTACAATGTATTCTTACTAAAAACGGGCGATCGATTTAGTACGCAGCTTGCAAAGATGAGTATCGACCCTAAGTTCGTCATCTCACAGCTGACGTTAGAATATATTTTTTAAATGCACTTGTAACAGAAGCGCCTGGTCGGCGCCCGCCACGTATCACCGACCGTAGTGAAAGCACTGTACACCAAGGGTGGGTCGGAGCCCCTAACGAGCTCGCCACGTTCAGATTTCATGATGTTGTAGTTGATTTCGCCGAACGAAGTGTGTGGAGCGCACGAAATCACACCGCGTCTAATCCAAGATCTGCGTGAAAATTCCTCAAGCAGATGTTGGGCAACATCGCCGCCAGAAATCCATATTTTCCGGAAAAATGGAAAGTTGAAAACATTGAAAAAAAAAACGAGAAAAAATTTGGCCCGTAGACGCGACCGCCCAGGCAAAGTTTGGCTGGGGTCCGCGGAATTTGAAATTTTCCCCCAAATATCGGCTTTCCACTAGCACCGGCCTTAAGTCGTTAATTTCTCTTTTCGTAATCTCGAAAAAAACATTGACTTGAAACGACTTCTTTCGCTGTTGTCATACAGATATTTTCTCAAGTCTCGACTCGTGTCTTGAACTGGACGAAGATAAACACGGAGCACTGTGTTTAATCCCTTCCCAGGTGCCCTCTTCACTACATTCCTGTACAGACTTAAAAAAGAGTCGCCGCCGTTTAATCGACATCCACGAATCTGAAACCGAGTTGCCGGGACCCCGTACCCTTTTGCCCATCTCCCTGTCGCGTCTAAGCCCACCCCTCTGGCCTCGCTCCGTGGACGTTTCTTGCGCCCACTGCCCCTTACCCGTGCCCCCTTCCCCCCCAACTCGTATAACCCTTTCCTTGTGTCCGGCTGATTTTTTATTCCAGGGCTGGACGAAGAGAGAATCCGCCGCGCCTGCCGTCATCGAAGGCGCCAAGTCGAAGGCGCAAGACGTCGCTTTAACCGCTGACCAAACTTCTGCCGCCAATGACCCTTCGTTCGCCGCGGCTGCCACACAGTGCCTGGCCGAGCTCCCCGCTCTTGCGGCCCTCGGGTTCGCGAAAGGTTTGTTGACGTCGGTGCCGGGCTCCACCAACGCAAGCGGGACCGATCAAGAAAACCGTCAAGGCGCCGCCGAATCCGATCAGCGGCACGCCGACGGACCCGGCCGACTCCAAGACGGCGAACAGGCGAAACCTGGGTCACAGGAAACCGACAACATCGGCGACGGAGCCGGCAACAGCGAGATGGGAGCCGGCAACGGTAAGAGACCCGGCAGCGGCGACGGCGAAGCGGGTAAATGCATGGAGGAAGCCAGCAACGGCAAGGGAGAAGGGATCTCAAGTGGTGGCGTGGATGTCGTGCCCTCGGGTCGGGGAGGTTTGAAGAGCAGCGCCGTGGTGGGAAGGGTCCACGCAGGAGTGGAGTGCGAAGCGTCGAGTGGCGTTGATGCCGTGGGCAATGGTGTTGCCGCTGAAGGTGCGAGGCCGCCAACGCTGCCTGGAGGCAGTGCAACCAGACGGGGAGAGACGCGGTTGCTCGCGCCAGGGGTGCCGTGGCCCGAGTGGCGAGAGTTGGCCCCAGTCGCGCTCAGCGATCTAAAGGAGGGAGCGGTACTGGAAGTAAAATTGGCGGAGGGGTCGGAGCCTAGACCTGCGTTGAGTGATATGCCTGCCACAATTTTGACGCCATCAGTGGTACCAGCAGCAGACGGAGCGACTGCGAGTGCGGCCGGAAAGGGATGGGCGGGGCAACACGGGATGTGGTTCCCAGCTATTCTTACCGCCCGGCAACGAGCCGTGGTGGAAGTGGCCGCGGAAGAGCTGGGTTTACGTCACGACACGATCAAGGGAGAGTCCGGAGATCTTCGCATTGTGGTGTGGGAGCCGTTAACTGCACCGTCACGTCCAATGCCGGACATAACGCCGCTGTCTCGACCTCTTACCTCATCCTCGGCGGCAGCGGCGGCGGCGACGGCGGTAGCGGAAACGAATGTGGCCGGCACGACGATACGAGACCCGTTTTGCCCCCCCCCACCGGCGCCCGCCAAGATTGTCAGAGGTGTCGATGTCGACGCCACCAGTGATGGTGCCGGCCATGATCTCGCAGGCGGCGCGACGGACACATCGGCAGCCTCAAAGCTTCATAGGGGACGGCGTGGCGGCGGAGGGCGGCGAAGGAGCATGGCAGCCGCAGGTATCGATACCGGCCATCTCGACGCTACGTGGGGCGCTGCCGCCACTCGGCCGCGAAAATCTGCCCGAAAAAGCATTGTCAGCCGCGAGGAGTCGGGATCGCTCCCGCCGGCCCAAACGGCGGCGACAGCGGCAGCTGCCGTGGCGGTGGTTGCGGGCGAGAATACGGATGCGTCGGCCTCTCCTTGCGATTTATCCCCAACAGCGATTGGGGACCCGGTGCAGCCTACGGCGGCAAAGGGCACGTCGAGTGGCAGCGGTGGCCGTAGCAGCGGCGATGGCCGCGGCGGCAAAACACGGGTCACTGGCGTTGACGAGTTTGGTGGTGATGCGGTGTACGCGTGGGGCGAAGGGCCTGCTGCTGCATCCCAGGCAGCAGAAGCTGAGGGCGGGCTGTCCGAGGGCCCAGAGCCGTCTGTGTGGAGCAGGGCGCCACATGATGTAATCGACGTCACGGCTGCTGCTGACGCCGGTTTGCCTTCACCCCGGGATCCGAAGGCGGACGACCAGGACGAGGGGCAGGTTGGGGAAGGTGGTGCAGGCGGCGTAGAGGAGGAGGGAGGGGGTCTGAGAACGGGGACCTCTGCCACGGCGCTGTCGGATGGCCGCAATAGGGGTAAGGGGACGACGGTCGAGACGTTGAGGCAGAGGCGGAAGAAGGCGTGTTTTCTCGTGGTTGGTGCTGTCGACGGCGTGGCGGAGGAGGTCACCTACGCCCCCGAGGATGGGGACGCGTGGGAGACGAGAAGAGTGGTTGTCGAGGTTAAGAACAGGATGAGCAAGGCCAGGCATCCACCGCCGCTGTACGACCAGATTCAACTTGTGGTGAGATAAAAGGGGTGGGGGGAGAGGCAGGGAGGCTTGAAGGTTTTTGGGGATGTTATTTTGGTAGGTTTTAGTATTCACTAGTCCGGTGTGCTGCAGCGTTGAAGAGCGTGTGCTTTCTCAGCCGGAGTGTTGCAAGGGGAAGCCGCTTTTGCTTCGATTTCCTCAGGTTTGAGTCACCCTTTGGCCAGACCTGCGTGTCGTCCCCGAGTTCTGCCTCCGTTTTTCCTTGCGTTTCTGAGGGTCCCGGAGGCTATAACCCCTCCCCTCCGTATTATCCTTGAGTCCTGCTTCGAGCGCCAATCCAATACCCTCCCCACGCCCCCCCCCCTCCCCCACGCCCTGCATGCACCAGACGTACATGCTCATGATCGGAGCCTCGGTGGGTGACTTGGTGCAGTTCGTCAAGACCAATGCGGGGCGCCGGAACTCGAGAAAAGTCACGACGGCAAAGGCTCGGGGGCTTGATCAGGTGAGCTAAGCTTACTGTCCACCTATATATTCTGCTTAGTACCCAAAACGTGCGTTACATAGCATATAACATACTACTCTGGCCGGAAAAGCGAAGACCGATGGGGTATTTATATTAATACCCCGACGGTCCTTGCAATCCCGACCAGAGTGGCACAGTAGATCATATAGAGGAGGACACCTCGTTGACGCAGGACGGAGTGCGGTTTCAGATGGATGGACCCTGTCTCCGCGTCGGGAACGGAAAGGCTTTTTTTCTACGCCCGCCTCCTATAGTCTATACATACCGAGAGGGCGTGAGGGGAATACTTAGCTAGATTTGATGGCGGGAGCCGCTGACCAATCGCGTAACGCAAAATGAAAACGCCGCCCACTTTGACTATTCGCTGTTGACGTCTTTACATGCAAAGAACGGTTCTAGTCCGAGTCGCAGGCCGACTACAGCCACTCGGGGGAGAAGAGCAATACTCGCATATGTACACCGGTCTGGCAAGAGCGTGAGAACGCAGCTCTCCGGTAGGCAGGTGGCGGGATCGACCAACACCGGGCGCGGCGAATCATGCAAACGCCTTAGCGAACCGCAACCCCTCAAGCATGGTCGCGGGTCCCTTGATTCCCCCGCCCGTCATCATCGTCGTCGACCGAACAAAAGCACGACTTGTTGTTTCTGGGACTATCCTCACCCTGCACTTCACAGCCCCCCCCCCCCCCCGTCTATACCCCCCTCATGCCCCTTGCCCAGGATAACATAGGGCAGACAGCGAAAGAGGAGGACGTCGTGGTGTCTCGCGTGGAGCTGGACTGCCGCGCCTACCACCATAGAAAGCACTGGCAGGAGAGCGTCCTGCCTCGCCTCTACGAGTTCGCTCGAATGGTGTACAGGTTTCGGGGTGACGACATGCTGAGGTTTCGGTACCTCTTGGCCAGCCCGGTGCGTGACGGTGCGGTCAGAAGACACGACGTGAAGGCCGCTTTGCGTCGATCCGCGTCGCTTGCATGCATTTCTTTCGCTTGTGGATTTTTTGTTGCTTGTTTTGTTTGATGCGTTTTGATTTTATGCGGGGACTGCTCTGTGCCAATCCTTGTCGCTTGGGTGTGTGCGCGTCTTTTGTATGTTGGCTTGTTCCTGCGGGTTTGTTGAATTATGGTTTTTACGTCGTCTGTTTGTTGTACAGTTGTGGCCGATATTCTTTACGCCCTTTGGTGCTCGGTGTGGTACGGGCATTCTACGTCTTGTGTTGTGTTTATCTTTTTGTTCTTGTGTTTTTTTTTGCGGGGGGCGCTTCTCACTGAGCTGTATCTACGCTTAAGTGCACCGCACGTGAAGACCTCGGCGTGGACTGTTGTTTGTCTTCATCCACAATGCGCCCAGAAGGCAGGATCTCTTGAAGAGTTACCACTGGCAGTGTATTGGCAGTATTGCTGCGAAGCGCGTTCGTTGTCTCCGACGCTGTTTCTCACCATAGCGGTTCTCGTGCGGGCTTGCAGGAGCCCCCTCTTCGAGCGTATTACGTTTTCTCCAGCGCTCAGTCTGTGTATACCGGGACAACCAGACAAAAATATGGGTGGCTCTTCGCATAATACCCGCGGGCACCAGTCGTGTACCCCCCCCCCCCCCTGCTCCTTATTCTTACCACCAACTCTACTGAAACCCTTTATTTCGGTGGCTCTTGACCTCGCCCGGACACACCTCGTTTTTTTCAGGACGAACAGCGGCACATGTTGGTGGAATGCTGCCCTTATCTGGATGCCGCCATCCCGCGGCCGGTGGTGCACCCACCGCCGCGATTGCCGCCGCCGTCGCCGCCGCCGCCCGAGACACCCCCTACCTCCCCAGACATTGTCGTCGTCGACGAGGAGAGCCCGGCGCCAACCAATTTCCAAGAAGATGTCGCGAAGGAGACCACTAGCGCGGACGTCGGGGCCGTCCCCTGCGCTAGCACCGATCCAGCCGTGGTGGGGGCGGTTGATGTCACCGAGATAATCGACGAGGTGGGTGGGGGGACTGGGGGTGGAGGAAGGTGCGGTAGCGTGCGGCCGGACCGCGTCAGGGGAGGTTGCTGCGAGCCGACAAGCGCTAGGCGCCCCTCCCCTGCCCATATCGAGTGCAGCGGCGAAAGGGGTGCCGTGAAGGTGCTGGCTCGAAAGACCAAGCAAGACGAGCGTTGTTTCGAACCTTCTGGGCTGGCGGTCACTTCGGAGGTGGAAGCGGCGGCGGCCGTGTCACATCTTCGAAAAAAGTCGAAGAGAGACGACGATGTTGCGATCGGCCGAGTTCCGTTCGCTAAGGCGCAAAACGTGCAGTAGCTGCAATCCACGCCTCCGTCTCTACGCTCATCTCCAGCGTCAGGACGATAGCGCAAGACGCATGATCGCTGTTGATTCTTGGGGGCCAGATTTCGACGCGGAGCGGTAGGAAGGAAAGGAATGACTACGACAGCCGCGCAGTTTTAACCAGAGCCAAAGGAGAAGGAGAAGCTTGGGGCGTTGTTTTGTCTGTCGACGTTTCATGGTCGTACATTTTTATATTGTCCCCAACTAAAGGTTGCAGTGGCGTTCCCGCTAAAGCCCCCCGAGCCCGCCCCATCCTTTATCCGGCGGGGAAGAAAACTCATCCGCGGTGCGTTTGTAGCGGTTTCCTGCCGTCACTCAAGGCGCTGCACCCATGGAGGTGGTTCAAGGTTTGGTATTTGATATGTTTCCTTCGTGCGTTTTGGTTGCGAGAACAACGTAAGAGGAGCTTGGCGTTCCTTCTTTGTTGCTCTGTGCAGCTGGTGAGTCAGCCGCGAACGTGCGGAGTAGCTTCCCCGGGGTCCACTTGTCGGCTATTCCGCACTCGATATACTCGCGTGTTTTTGTTGTAGTATTTTTGCTGTCTTGATGTTCCCCCGGTTAAGAACCCATTTTGTTGTCTTAATGGTTCAACCGGTTAAAAACCCGGGGGTGGGCGTCGTGCGGCCTGTGTTACGGTACACGCGGCTCGCTTCGCACTCCCTGAGGTTGACGCTTGTGGTGCACTACGTGTGCTGTAGATGGCGCCCGCCGAGCAGCGAGGGCAGCCTTTCCTGGGGAAGTTCGCGCGTACAGATCGTGAGAACAACTCTTCATGTAGCTCAAGGACGGAGGGCGAGAGAAGAAGCAATATGTTTGTGATATTGCGGAGCCCAGCAAATGCGTACGAGTCGATTTGCCTGCGCCACAGTATGCCGAAGAAGAAAAGGCGCGGGTGGAGCTTTCCCTTTCTGTTTTAATTGGATGTGTCTGTAATTTTCTACTTGCGGGTGGGTCGCCGCATTACCGTTGCAGTCTAGTGCGGGCGTTTGTGCCGTGCACGAAAGTTATGTATCGCCAAGGATAGGCTCGATTTTTAAGCGTACTAGTCGGGGGGGGGGGGGGGGGGGGGGGTCGACGTGTTCGTGTCATGACATGGATTGGATGTTAGCATCAAGATTTTCCTGGTTGAGTTGTGATCTTCGGCGCTGTGCTGGTGAGCGTAACGAGTATGTTCGTGGCCATAGCTGCCTGTGCTCGGAGGCTTTGGCCGTCAGTAGCTTCGACTAACACTTAGCTTCGAACAAATGGCAATTACCCCTTCCGGCTCCGTCCCTCTCAAGAACCGTTGCGGCAGATCAGACCGTTTCCTGCTGAAGCCGCAGCCGTCCCAGCCTATTTTCCATGCCCCGCTTGCCGCATTACCCGTAAATCAAGGGAAGAAATAAGGAGATAACCACAGAACCGCCCAGTTACTATACTTAGCCGACACACCGCACCACCAGCAGGAACACCACCATCACCACCATAAGAGAACAGGTGCGAGCGGCAGGAATTTCTGCTGCTCCGCGAGCAGCACATTTTCTTAGTTTTGTCATCCCCGGACAACAACCAAACCTTCGTGCGTAAACGTTACTTCTGTGTTGATGTTCGGGTTTGCAATTATTACTCTTCCGGCATCACGCGCGAGAGCAGGGCGAATCCGCCCGAGCTGCTCTTCGCCGCCAGGATCTGGAATGAGGCGAAACACAGCAGTACGGGAGAAGGCAAAAAAGGGGCGCCGCGTATGAAGTTAACGAACTTAAATATTGGCCGCCTGCTTACGGCGTTGCTGCGCGTCTTGGAGTGAAACGTTTGTCTGCTGTGCTCTTGTGCTATTTTATAAAATTGTTCGAGATACGTCAGCTGTGTGCTATTTCACCGCGGGAAAGCAGTACTCACGAGTACGCAAACAGTGCCCCAGGTTTTGTATCACTCACCCGCTCGCCCACCAATCCACCCACCCACCCACCCACCTTGCCGTCGTGGACGAAAAACTTGTACGTCTTCACCTCGTTCTTATCCTTGCCTAGCTTGAAAGGCCCCAACTTCACCGCCCCCATCGAAAATGCCAGCTCGTTCTCCGGTCCACCCTTCCACCAGCACTGTCCACGCATGCTGTGTGCAAAGTCCCACAAGTCGGACAGATCAGATCCCCATGTCGTTCTGGTATAAATCGTTCTGGGCAAAAAGATCCCTGGTTTATCAAGAGATGAAGAATCGTTAACTGAAAGCTGTCACTTTTGACGGTCACCAGCATGGGCATTTCGTACCCAACATCGAATGCGTGTTTTTCTTTTTTATTCTTGGTAGCTCTGTCTGTGTAGCTTGCCTTTGGGCCAGTTCAAACGAGGAAACAATATCTGAAATAAATATGAAAAAAACGAAAAAGAGGAAGAGCTTCGTTTTTGATGAAAATAAACGCGAGTTCACCCCAAACGACATCCAAAATATCTGGAAATATAAAATGAAAATGATCGATCTTCCACGCTAAAACTCGAGGTATAAATTTACAGACTAGTTTAACCGCCAGAACACACGGACTCGCGGCGAATGCACCCGACGATGCAGCTGAATACACTTAACTCGCACACCCGGGGCACCCCTGAGAGTAGGCGGTGCTCGTGGTCCAACCCGCCCCCCCGGGAGTGCTCTAGAAGTTGTGTATCGGTCATGGTTGTTTGATGGCAGTCGTTGGATTAGTGAGTGGCACCCTCATCGAAAAACATGTCGCCACAGCCATGTCCCGACCCTCTGGTTTTTTCCATGGTCACCCCTTGGTCACAATGGACCCATATCTGGTGGCTTCGACGGCGGACAAGCGCCGTGGCAGCCTCACGCACTATCCCGCCCATCGTGCGCTTGCGAAACCGGTCACCGTACGTTCCTCTTCGCGCTGTTTATCTAACGTTTCGATAATTTGACCCCCATTTCGCAAAAACTAGATGGTTTTGCTACCTTTTTAAAAACGACATCGCAAAACGGGGTTATCGGGATCTCTACAACTAGTTTTTGCTATCTCACCAATGAGGCTCGGCTGTTCTATAGTTCTGCTCTTCATGTTTTCACTCATTTTTTCAATGATTTTTTTTCTCGCTTGGATTTAGGGCCAGTTTTCACGATTAAAAAAAAATCCAATCTGGAAAATGTGTGAAACGTAATTTAGATTTGATTGTTCTAGACACACACCATCATCAAATAATCCGATTTCGGGGTGAATAAAATTTTAATTGAACGACAAAAAAGAAAAGTTCTCCGAGACTTCTTAGGGGGGATTTCAAATCGAATTTGGGAGTTGGCCCAACTTAACGTGGCATGTTCGCGGTGGGATAACACACCCGGGGCAGCCTGGCGCGATGTTTATCCTGTTCGTAGTCGATGACCACGATCGAGGCGATAAAACGCGAACCTGAACGAGAGGCGACCGGGGCAATAGCCTCACCCACGCCCACAGATCATAGAACATCGTACCCCGGCGGTAGCGCCTCAAAGAATATCATGGTGGCCGCGATCCCAATCTTTCAACCAGCTCGCTCGGCCAAGCCCCACGAAAACCGACCTTGAGAGCCAAAAACACGAATATTTGCTCAAGAGCTCTATTGCTTCATCGCCTTCGCCGCTCCGCGCGCCAAAAGAGATCCTGAGGGTGATCACTTCCGAGCCTGGGCCGCCAAAAGACGCGGCGCGCACGCAACGACGCAAGCCGTCGCTATGGTCTACTCTCGTCGGCCTTCATCAGCAGGCCGTTGTATGACTTCGTGAGGCTTGCTGCGTTATTTCGATTTCCCACATATTTGATAAAATGAAAAAATACACTTGAGCGGTGAGATTGACGAAAAAGGAATTTGATCAAAACTCAGCTTTGCACGCTGCGTGATACTTCAACCGCGCTCGTTACGGGGTAAGTATACCCTCGTGAAGGATACAAGTCAGTGACACATATTTGAAGAGCAGTGCGCCCTTTCTTTGATAGCAAGCAAATCGGTAAACTTCGCAAAGTCAAATCCAAATTGGAAAATATTTCTGTACCATATATTGGATTTTTTTTAATCGTTAAAACTGGCCCTAATCACGTATCGTAAGGAAAGACGCCAATACATAAGGATTCAATGAAAACAACATTTAGATCCATTCTCTGTTTTGGAATATTCTTGAAAAGGAAGATCTCCATACATCCAACTGAAGAATGCCAATCATCTTTCAGTCAAATAACCATCTACCCCAATCGCAAGTTCTACGGTATATCTACTGCAGTAATATTGGTGGAACTAACTGTTTAATGTGAAAAAACACGTAAATCACCATCTAGGTGCAGTGGGGTACCCGATTCAAGAGCCTTCTTTGGGTGGTGCCAGGTTGTTTCTGTTCCGCCTTCGTTTTCATTGTGTTTGGCATTGCATAGCATAGGTAAATGGCCTTGCTGTGATTGTTGTGTATAAGTGTCTATGTCTTGTAGTTTTGGACGATAGAGGAGCTCGTCGCTCTAAGAGGAGGCATCAGCGCGGGCGCTGGTTTTGCTTGATGTAGTTGGGTGGAAATATCAGTCTAATGTAATGCTCCTAGCCTTCTAGTAGTTGCATTCTACATTGACAACTCACCTTGCTGTAATGGAAATGTGTGTCTCGGTCTCAAACTTTGTTACCACAGAGAGCACATCTCTCCAGGAGGCATCAGCACGGACACTGCTTGTGCTGGATGTAGATAGGGGGAAATATCAGTTTAATGTGAAGAACACACATACACACATCCCCATTAAGTAACATTTATTTGTGGAAGTTTGATATTCTGGTTTAGAATATTCTTGGAAAGGATGATCTCATGCATCCAACCATTCGACGACCTCTTTGTTTTTCTGACCAAGACAAAACGTCGCATCCACCAGTACCAGGTATGTTCGAACGACTCCTTCTCAGGTAGTGTGGGGAAAACCAATGGCAACACCTCCGGCAAGAGTCGGTGTTGCCACATCATCGCGGATGAGAATGATCCATCAGTGTTTTGACAAGCTGGTGGATATTTTATAGCTCGACAGATATCTCGACAGTGTAGTTTACGAAAAAACTTGGATCAATAGATAAATAATATCTCTGAAACGGCCGGGTGGGTGGGTGGTGACTCAAACTATTAGAATAGTCCTCTTGTCTCCTGTTTGCCGTGGCGTAGGTTGTGCTGATGATAATTGTGAGCTCAGATGCTGGCTTCTTTTTAGTACTAGCCTAGGGGTTAGGGGACGTTTTTTAGTCCTTCTCCCTTGGCTGTATAATATATCAGTGAGCGAACCATTTATTCTCAGATAGTGTGGGATAAAGCGGTGGCAACACCTCCCGCAAGGGTCCGTGTACCCACCCGGTCGACAGGAGTTATCCACCAGTATTTTGAGACGACCTGATGGATCTTTCATATCTCGACCGACGATTGACCTGACTCAAACAAGAGCCCTCTTGTCTCCTGTTTGCCGTGGCGTAGGTTGCGTTGATTTTAATTGTGAGCTCAGATCCTGGCTGCTCTTAGCACCGCCTCTTTATTAGGGTAGGGGTTAGGGGATACCAGTAATAGTAATAGTAAGCGCCCCTTTCCCTTGGCTGTATACATATATATAAGATCATCCTTTGGTGTCAGGGATTTGGTCAGGAGTTTTTTTTCGTCTCGGCCTGAGTATGCGATTCGCGGAACTGGAATTCTCGGTCAAATAGCTTTGTTCGAGCGCCGGCTTCGGGGGGCGGCTCCAACGCCCCTTGCTCTGCCGTGTCCGTTCCGCACATCGACGTGAACGCGGACGGATGCCGAGCGAGACAAGCGAGAAGTTGCAAAAATACCGCATGACGAGGAGGAATTCCGGAGATTTTGGTTGTATCTTAATGTCTGCAGCGCATGGATGATTAACAAATTGGCATCATTTCCAAGAGGTAGATGCTAATGTTTTTGAATTTTGCGGTGGCGTACTCTCGAGCGTTTGTTTTGCTTGACGTCTGCAGGACTTGAACGAATGAAGCACGTAAAAGTGGCGGGGGGCGGCTCCAACGCGTAAAAGTCTTCGGGGGGCGGCTCCAACGCCCCTTGTCTTTCCTTATCCGTTGGGCACCTCGACGTGAACGTGGATCGATGCTGAGCGAGACAAGGGAGAAGTTGCAAAAATATTGTATTTTGATGAGGTAATCTTGCTACTTCGGTTGTGTCTTGTAATAACGTCTGCAGCGTCTGGATAATTTCCAAAATTGGCATCATTTCCAAACGGTAGGTAGTCGTTAAAGTATTGAATTTTGCGGTGGTATACTCTCGAGCGTTTGTTTTGCTTGACGCCTGCAGGGCTTGAGCGCGTGTTATAATACCAGTAAAAGTAGATAGCTTTAATTCGTCTTTTTATATTGTTGCGTTTGGTGCTGTTGAAGTGTTTCTCATTTAGAGCGTTCTTGGTCTGCACGTCAACCTGATATAGGCTCAAAATCGTCAGCAGCAGTTGTACAAGTGAAGAATGTGTATAACTTCGTCGGGTGAATATGCACATGAAAAAATAATATCTGATCAAATATTAATTGGGTACGCGCCAAAAACAACGTACAACAACGATGGACAACCTACAAAAAGAAATAAACAAATAACGCGCGAGCGATGACGTGCTTTTTGTAGACGAATGTACATGCTACGACATCTGCGAAAGGTTCTTTACGGCCGGCAACGAAGGCGAGGATACAACTTTATTAGGAAGCAAAATTAGACGGACACCCTTCACAAACAAATTAAAAAAAAGCTAGATAACGTACATGATGCAAACGACCAGCCGAATTGCGACCGCGTACATAATTGCGAGCTTAGTTAGTAGGCTTTGACCCAATAGGCCAAGTTTTTTTGCGCGACCTATTGTGCAAGTGACTAGCCAAATTGCGGTTGTTTTGCTTGACGTCTGCAGGGCTTGAACGAATAAAATACGGGAAAGTGCGAGTAGTTGTGAAGAATACGATGCAAGATTAGAAAGGCTGCAAGACGAACAAGCCTCGGCCTCAGTATGCGATTCGCGGAACTGGAATTCTCGGTCAAATAGCTTCGTTCGAGCGCCATCTTCGGGGGGCGGCTCCAGCGTCCCTCGCCCTGACGTATCCGTTCCACACCTCAACGTGAACGCGGATAGAGCCTGACCGAGACAAGCGAGAAGTGCGCTTTATTTTTGAATTTGGGCGGTATACACCCAAGCTATTCTCGAATCTTGGCATATGTAGGGCTTGAACGAATAAATAAGGGACAACATTTCCAAATTGGCATCTAAATTACTTCCCGACGATGCTTTTCTCATGGCCGCCTCCAAGCGCACGCCCTATCGTAGCTACTACTGCTGTGTGTCGTTTCCTTTCGGCTCAGCGGGTATAGTGATATATAACTAACGAAGGATGTGTCGTGAGTACGATCCTCACCCAGATCATATTTGGTATTCAGGAGCGTGCCCGCTGGAGACGTTTCGAATGGTTATGATAGTTGTTAGTGTTCTTCTGAGTACGAATAACTGTAGTACGTGGAGAGAGGATAGCTCCGGAAATCGCTCTTACGCAGTCGGTGATGATTAACTAACGAACTTAAAAACACATTTGGTTGTTTTTTTTGCATAACCCACTCATGTGAGTGTTACTGAGTCAAGTGACAGCAGTGAGTAGTGCTATGTGTCGTGCGTTCGATTCTTACCTACTTCATATTTGTCTTTTTTAAGCGTGCGCGCTGACATCATGAATGGTTATTTCGGTAGTTTAGCATATATATATATATATGTAGTAGCACTACTACCCACTGAGCTACTGAGTCAAGCGATTAAGTATAGCTCAGTGGGCGGTGCTGTAGCATTTCTCGGTCAAATCACTTTGTTCGAAGGCCGCCGTCCAAGCGAGAAGCGCGCAATTTTTTTTGTATTTCGAACGGTACTCTCCAGTTATTCTTCGGATCGTGATGTATGTAGAGGTTGATAAAATGAACTTGGCAAGAAATTTCTTTCAAATTAGCATGATATTTTGTGCCAAAACAAATAGTAAAATTACTGTAAAAAAATCCCCATGGTACTGCGGTAGGGATCATAGTAGTGCATTTGTTTATTGAATTTCGGTAGGTACACGTGCATACATGGACATAGACGTGGCAAGCATACGCATGACTAAACGAGGAGGAGGTAGTAGTGATTACGATTACTGCGCCAGGAAAAGCCACACAGCAGCATTGCGAGTGGCTGCGTCCCCGGGGCCTCGAGGGTTGTATTATATACAAGTTCCTCCTCCTGCTTAAGCTGCGCCACACGCAGGTGGTGGTAAGTAGACAGTAGGATGGCGTGCTTTGTTGTTACTGTGGCCCCTGACTCCGTTGCTGTGATCGTTTGCCGATCAAGCGCAAGCGGTCGTGTGTTGGTACGTAACTGACAAATAAGTTTTTGTTGCTTCGTACTTGACGTGCTCCTTATTGCTGCTGATGGCTTATTGATCGTCTCTTCTGGTGTTTTTTTTTTTTTTTTGGCACACTTCTACTTTCCAGCTTCTGGGCATACAAGCCGTGGTCACAGGTGTCGTCCTTCCCTTCCTCCCCCTGGTTATTTACTTCATTTTCTTACGAGTACCCACTCGGGAGGATTCAAACTCACGAAGCTGACCTATACCAGGCTCGAGGATATAACCTGATACGCCACCGGGGCAGTGAGTGATATCGAGCCGGTCGCCCCGGTGGTCTAGTGGGGTTACACTCGAATACTACTACTATTAATACTAGCGTTGGTCCTTGACTTAAATAACCACCGTTGTGAGCTTTGTTGGCTTTATTTATTTGCAGAAGCAAATGGGAAAAAAAGTACCTGGTATCAATTAACTGCTGAAATCGCCTAGCAGCGCGGGCAGGTACAAATCGACGCGAATCGACGAGGGAAGAAAATGCTGAATTCTTCTCGCGATAAAAATTAGGGCAGGTGCCGTAGTGGGAAGGGGGGGGGGGAGCCCGCAATATGACCCCAGATCTAAGTTATCCTACTGCATTGGGAGGGCAAGAGTAATGCGAGCATCACAATAAACGAGACGGGAAAAAGAAAAGAAGCGAAGCGTATTGCAGCTGCTGTAATAATACGATAGCCAAGCCAGTTGCACCGATCGACTCGATCTGGACTGACTGCTGTTGTACTAAGCAAAAAGGCCCATGTACAACTTCTCTAATCACACGCAGCGGACATGGTCAGTCGCCATACTGGCCTCGGATGCTTGATCGAGTAAAACTATCACAAGAAACGCACTCGACACGTTTCGTTACCAAACTAAAGGGTCAGTCGGCGTGTGCTCGGATTTATCCGATCGAAATCTGATGAATGAAGCTTGGAATCGGATTCACATAACAAACGGTGGCTATACTTATTATATAATACGCTAAGGTGGTCGTGACGTTTTTTGGGATCATTGAAAATATCTTGATAACAACACTCCCCCAAAAAAGCGGCGACTCCCGAGCTCCACTCGGCCTCCGGTGGCCTCGCAGTGCCGCCACGCCCCATCCGCACAGCAGCCGCACAGCAGCTCTACGACGCGCCGGCGACAGAAGGGCCGTCGGTGCCCCACCTCGGCGAGGGGGAAGCGTGGAAATCGCCCTCCCGGGGACGGCTCGCTTGCCCCCCCCGCGCGTTTTCTTGGTGGCTGCCCGCCATTTGTTTTTTTTCGAACTCCAAACTATATCCAATTTTCGAATTGCTTTCTGACCACTTGAGCAAAGGACAGAGCCATGGACATGAGACGACAAGAGCGCCTGCGTCAACAGCAAGCACAACAGCAGCGTCCAGCCATCGCCGCTCGCCGTCCGCAGAATCGGTAACGCGAGCGCTTTTCGCTTGGCCCCCGGCGTGGCGGGGAATAGTAAGCAATTGCAAATCACGCCCAGCCCGAGAGCGTTGTAACCAACGAATCGGCTGCTGCTCGCCTGTCAGGTGTATTGCTCTACGTACTGCTGCATTGCTGTACTGCTTTACTGCGTAGGTTCGTGGGTGCAAGGTGGGTGGTGGATGGGTGGTGGACGGCGGCTCGCTCGCTCCCCGAAAGGCCGAGTATCGTCAAAAAACGAAACACCCCCGTATGTTTCCTGTTTCATACAACAAGGTCCTCAAGAACCAACCAACTAACTGCGCCCCGCGTACCAGGTGTACTGCTGTACGTACTGCTGCTGCACCGCTGTACTGCTGTATGTTAAGGTTTGGTCGGTGGGTGGGTGTAGGGTGCACTGCGTCGTCCGTGGTGGGTGGGTGGGCCGTTCCGTACGTGGGAGTCTTTTTTCGTCCTGTGGGAGATGAACCTTTTTTTTGTTTCTATAATAAAATATCGGCCTCTCACTCACTGGTGCTTGGGAGTGCCACCGTCCCCACTGCTGCACTCCTCTGTCCTTTACTACCGTGCGTTCTGCTGCACTGCCGTACTGCTGCCGTCCCCACTGCTGCACTCCTCTGTCCTTTACTACCGTGCGTTCTGCTGCACTGCCGTACTGCTGCCCTGTTATTATTTTGTAATTGTAGTCCTTAAACACAGAGGATTGCACCTTTACTAATGTAGGTACTGCTGCACTGCCGTACTGCCCGGTTATTGTTTTGTTATTTTAGCACTTACTTAATACAGAGGATGATACAGCGCCAATTTGTTTTCGTCCGCCATACCGGCCGGCAACAGGAATACTTCGGGAGTACCACGAGTTGATAATTATTAGTAGTACATTGTTATGATTGTTAGTTTATATCGAACTCTTGGCATTACCTTACATACTGTACGCGCAGACTATGATTGTGTGTGGTGACTTTTTCTTACTCCACCAAGTATTGAATCGAACAATTCGAAGTGCTGCCCTGCCCTACCCGAAGCATGGGGGCCGGCGTATGCCGGCACCCATGCGGAGCCCTTGTAGTAAAAATATTATCATACCGTGCGCTGAAGATGTATGAGATCGGCAATCAATCGAGCGCGCGAGAGCACCAGAACACAGCGAGCAGCACATTCCTCAGGGAAAAAAACGGGGTGGGGATTTAGGTTGAGGCGTGGGCTACCCCGATTCTATATCAAATCTAGATAATCTAGATCGTGATATGTCCAATGTGTGCTTCCAGGGAGGTTGAGGTCCGAGTGCAGCGTATACACCTAGCGGGGGCGGAGAGGGTGAGTGCAAGAGAGCGCATGAAATTGCTCGATCCACACGGCCCAAATTGGGAGGAGAGCGCGGAAACGGTGGTATATAGACGAGCACCTGGAACTGTTGTGCTGTGCCGTGTGTATGTGCTATCACGACTTGGGTGTAGCCCTACCCACTACCAAGATGTGATGACGTTTTGATTGCGGGCGAAGCGAAAATTAATCATTGTTTAGTTGCCTATGCTTCGACGGCTCATGTTAATCCTTTTTCATTATCATACCGTGGATCCAACAGACGTGCAGTGACATGGAACATGCGGCAATAGGAAAACACAGCATATATCTGCCCTTCGTGAACCCCCAAGGTGGGTCCTATTGCTGCTAGTAATACTTGCATATGTGACCGCGAAACACCAATATAGAGCCTTGTGGTAGCCAAATACGAGCCTACGGTACTGCAATCGTTGGGCGTTTATTTCACAGAGGGCCGGGGGAATACTCCCTCCGGACCGTTGCCGACGCAATACGCAAGGCTGCTGACCAAAAAGTGCCCACATACTAGCTCGTGTCTCCCCCCTCCTCAAAAACACTCGCCAGCGCCCGAATGCCTTGTCACTTGAAATACACCGGTCAGCACCCGAATGGGTTGTGCTTGTGTTCCGGTTTTCCACGGGTCGGTTAATTATTGAAGCCTGTAAACTGAAACTCGCAGGCGCGACAACACCAAACGCGCATGAGAAAGGCGTGGAAAAAAACTACATGGCGTTCGGGGTACGGGACAAATATATTGTGGCTAGCGGGATAAAACAGGGTGGGATGGGACGGAGTGGTGACTTTGAAGCCAGAATTCATGACGGGAAGGGATGTGACGGGAACCTGGAAAGTACTATATACGCATCGTCTACAGATCTAGCGAGTGCAAAACATGCCAACTTACCCTCCGATGGGGAGAGGTCCCGCTGTTGCATCGATGGTAGCTTCTTCCCGCGAGGGGTAGAATCCCACCAGCTCCCGGATCGGCATGTAACCCTTTTTCAGCTGCGTGCTAAAGACAAGTTGCCAACTGCCCTCCACATCTTCCGCTGTGCGCAAGGGGAGGAGGTGCGGAGGCAGAAAGAAGGTTGGGTTGGTGCTAGTCGGGATTTTATACTTGGTTTTTCTGTCGTGATGATGGTGATGTTGTAGCAGTAGTTTCTTGTTTGCTATCGTTACCGTTGATAGTGTCACCGCTGCCATTGCTACAAATGCTCGTAGTGCGGGTAGTAATCGTTGGACTCTAGATGAACACTCGTAGGAGACTTTGTTCTCGACAAAAGCAACGACGAAGGCGATCAGCTCATACCAGCACGTGACTACGACTGCACGCGCTGCTGAAGCACAGACGCACGTGCATCGCTTGTCACATGTTGTCATATGCGACGTCTCAGCCGGCCGAGGCACCGTACCTGAAACGGCTGCCGGGGGACCGCTATCTTCCGCCAGAATTCTGAGCGCCTCGGACACCTCTTCCGCCGCAACTGCGCACCGTCAAGCAAAAAGGTGTTGCCGCGATGGAATAGCAATGCAGCGAACCAGCAAAGCGGGAAACCAGCAAAACAGCGAATTGGGCGAAAACAGGCGGTGCAGCAAAGCACCAAATCAGCGAAAAGCAAAACAGCAAAACAGCAAAGCAGCGAAAAGCAGCGAAACACCAAAGTAGCGAAAAACAGCGAATACGCGTAGCGGCGGGTTAGACGATGCAGTCCACCTCGGCCATCACCGTCAGTAGGTAGGCTGTCCGCACGGGGCATATCACAGACAAATCCAACGGAGGCAAGCACGGCGGGCACCGGTGGACAATTAGCCGACTGGTCGGATCAGGCCTACGCAGGCCTCTCAGCGAACAGGCTTGAAACCAGCTTGCCGAGCGTATGTGATGAAACAGCGCCTCCTATTAATAGAACACCGCGACGATGGGGCAATACGCGGTAGAGCACAGCGATGCTTGAAGAGTGGCGTCAAGATGTACCGCAATAGCAGTACTTGGCACAAGAACGGTTATGAACGGAGAAAGCGCATACCATCGGGCACCGTACTATTATGTCAGACGTGTTCTTTGCCACATGCAACACGGCATCGAGCAAAGCGGATTCATTCCACGAGCGCACGTGCCTTACCCGCCCTCCCCCGCGGAAGACGCCCAGATTCCCCTGTGCTCGAACGCTCCCCTCCTTTTCGCAAGCATAACCATTCATAGACATGCAATGCTGCCGGCACACTACTTACCCTTGTGGGACTACAGACGGAAACAGTAGAAAAAAGAGGACGATGGTAGCATCGACTGCACGAACCAACCCGGGTTGCTGGAGTAGGGGATGTTTCCGAAGAGCAACGAAAGTAGATGTGCGACACATGCGAAACATGGCCATACTCGGACTGCTGCACGCTCTTCGTGGAAGGATGATCATACCGCACTTCTCAAGTTTTAGGTCGATATACAACGGTCTCAATGGGGAACACGGGGGCAAGCACCCCCGCCACCTCCGCCGGGAGGGAAAACAAATTCACGGCTCTCACGGAGAAAAGCATATCGGCTAGCGATCGCCGTCAGCTAAATCAGCGCCCCGCCCCCCCGGCAGGGAAGTGTTGCTGAAGGCACTCCCGGGAAAAAATCTACTGGAGGCGCCACTGGAGGCATGCCCCCCGCTGTGTGTTTTCATGATACACAAAAAAAAGCGTGACAATCAAGCGTTAAGCTTCACTCAAGTTTTAAAAACAGAAAACAACGAGTACTCCACCTCTCTCAGCCCATAATGGCGGACAGCAAATACACGAGACCAACACCCCGACCTCTTTATCACGACAAACCACGCAACGCTTTGGCTGGGACGTGATAATTACACAGACGGGTCTAAAACAAAGTATACAAAACTGGTGCTTGTGTTCGATTTTTCAAGTCTCGCCTTGACTTACAAAAAAAAAAATAGCCCCGACCCCAGTCCTGACCCATGCGAAGCTTCAGAACGAGAAAAAAAAACATCAACTATTGATATATTTTACTTGGTTCTAGACTGTGTCATTTTAAATCACACAAACGTTCGGGAAATTTCCATTTACCATCTTCCCGATCATCCAGAAAGCTCCAAGAACGGCTAGCGTCGATGTTCAGGTCGATTTGTTTCCGCCCGAAGACTCAAAGCGGTTAACTCGCGGGTCAGTGCAAGGGCACGCGGATAGTGAATGCTCCAACACCTACCGAACACGACAGTGCGTAATGCACCCCCTCGGAAAAAAAATCACCATGGTTTTCTCGACGACCGGTACATAGAGTGCAAACGCCAAGCAACACGCCTACGGGAATAGGTCGACAGGATCTTCCGAGAGCTGCCATTTCCGATGTTTGTGCACCCCTGGTTTCGGAGGAATTCGGCTCGAAAACTCATCCCGGCGGGTATGTTCTACACTGTCCTATACGGTAGAACCACGGGATGGAAGAACCCCCATTCCTACTGCCCACGCCAAGCACACCTTTCCGAGTGTCCACCGCTGCCCTCAGCACCGTGGCTGGCTCGTCCGAATTAAGCTCCGACCCCGTCCCCGTCCCCGCGTAAAGAACGCCTTCCCGCCGACGGACGCGTCCATGATCGCAGTGGCGCATGGGTGACCATGCACCTTGATGCATGAGGGAAGACGACGAGGGCAGTGGTCCTGGTGTGCCGAAGGATAGGGGTGCGTTGAGGTTGGGGGATATTTGCGCGTGAGAAGTACTGCTGCGGTGTATACGAGGCGGTCATGGTTTAGGACGCATTTTTTGCAGAGATACACATTATTATGATTTTTTGAGCATTTCACCCCAGTGACGTCATTCGGGGGCAGTCATCGGTATATGTATATGTATAATTGTGATTTTTTTTCCCCTTCGGGTACATCTCTTCGTGCTCGCACCTTTGTCCGAAACGTCGGGTGGGGTGGGCACAATTCGACCGTCGGGCTCACGTTGCCGGAGATTTGGGCGCGATCCGTGCAGTGTGTCGCGCGTGGCAAGCCTTTCAAACTTTTTTGGCCTTGGGCACACTTAAGGCAAATCCCCGGGTTTCTGCAACATCCCCGGGGATTGGGTTTCTGCATCCCCTATCCCCGCGTACGCACGCAAGATTTGGATGCAAACCGGGCTTTTCTGCTCGTATAGGGTACACGTTTTTTTCCCGCTTTTTTGCACAGAGCACCACGCTACGATCCTGCCGCCCAGCAGCAGTTAAGCCCCCTAGCAGCAGCAGCCTGCAACTCTATGAGCGTGTGGCTGCTGTTGTAGTAGCTGATTCTTTCATCGGAGCGTGGCATTTGTCACCCCACCATACCCCATTTTTCTGGTGTGCTGCCGCTTCGGACGCATCTCAATTGAATGTCCATAGATCGCGCCAATTTGGTCGGTAATATAGGAAATTTTGTGATAGTACTTGATATACAAACCCATCCTTACATTTACGTCCAAAGAGGCGACGCATTTGGCACCCCACCATACCCCATATTTCTGGTGTGCTGCCGCTTCGGACGCATCTCAATTGCATGTTCATAGATCACGCCGATTTGGTCGGTCATATAGGAACCTTTTTGATAGTAATTGATATACAAAGCCATCCTTATATTTACGTCCAAAGAGGCAGTATTTTTCCGTACTACATGCCAGAGGGGAAATGTTTTGTGTCGGGTATTTTGCTCACGCCACAGATGACAGGTACCAAACATGAGGACGGCACAATGCTACGTGTACAACCCTACCGCACAGCAGTAGTGGGATACATCATGTACATGCGCGTAGCGAGTCCTCGCTATGCTGAGGCGAGTTGCTTTCGGCTCCACGAGGGGGTGGTTTTGAATCGGACGACGATCAAAACAATCCAGCGTAATTTTTCTTGCATCTAAAAAGCTAACAACAGTGGATATGGGCGCTGATGGCACCACGCTACGATCCTGCCGCCCAGCAGCGGTCCAGCCCCCTAGCATCAGCAGCCTGCAACTCTATGCGCTTGTGGCTGCTGTTGTAGAAAGCTGATTCTTTGATCGGAGCGCGCCATTTGTCACCCCACCATACCCCATATCTCCGCTGCGCTGCTGCCGTGTGCATCTCCATTGCATTTCCATAGATTGTGCCAATTTGGGCGGTAATATAGTAACCGTTCTAATAGTAATATATATACAAACACATATCCTTACTTTATACCGTACGTAATAGACAGAGTGTTTTTACGTACATAACAGAGGGGTAATGTTACGTATGGGTCGGAGGTTTTGCTCACACCACAGATGACAGGGACCAGACAACATGAGGACAACACAATGCTACGTGTACAACCTTGCCGCACAGCAGCAGTAGTAGGACACATCATGTATGTGCGCGTGGCGAGTCCTCGCTACGCTGAGGCGAGTTGCTTTCGGCTCCACGAGGGGACTATTTTGAATCGGACGACGATCAAAGCAATCCAGCGTAATTTTTCTTGAATCTAAAAAGCAAACAGCAGTGGATATAGGCGCTGATGCTCCATGAGAAAGGGCTTCTTTGTCTCAGCGACAATAGAAGCCCTACAGTTCCTCATTCCGCGCACTCTCTGCGACGAACTGGTGGTGAAGGGGGATGATTGCCCACCGTGGCGTGTATCACTTGTCGTGAAGTTCAATATCTGGCTCAACAAGACACGAAGAGTACCTATTCTGAAATTAAATTGCTGATTTCTACCAGGTATATGACAACAGGAAACAAAGAAAAAACATCAAAACCAAGATAAAAAGACGGCGCACGGAACAACTGCTGATTTTTGTTTTTTTTGCCTATTGAGAATCCACCTATTCGGCCTTTAATTTTTTACGACGCAAATTTTACTGCATAAGAGTCGCCCGTATAAAAAGTCCCCATCGTACGAGTACTACTGGCGCTGGACACGTACGTACTGATGGGGTTACCACATATTTACGGTTCTCCACCACGACGGCGAGAGAGCGAACCGTACCCGGGAGGGCGCCTCCCCACACTCCGCTTCTCGAGCTCCGGACAAGAACATAGTTTTCACTACCACCAGGTACATCTTATTTGCCCACAGACAGTCAGATGTTGGATGTTTGAGTTTTGTGCTTGCGCCACTCCCTGAGGCACTTCCCGGAGGGGAACCTTGTATTTCACATGGGTCAGGGTTAGGGTTAGTTCCATCCATGATGAAAAACACAATAACGTAGGACACCCCGTTTTGAGTCAAGTTGCCCTCCCAACCACGTACGCTTTGGCAACGTTCCTGATGATGCCTGGCACCAGGTTGGAATGATGCCAGAAGTACGAGTTGTACCGGACCCTTAAGTCCGGGCGTGTTTTCGTCTACCACTCTAGACGGAATTTTAAGAACCGTCCTGGTTATTAATATACATAATGTATATCGTCAACGATCCTTATAATTACGTCGAGACTGGTACCAATAATACTAATACTGCACGCAATCCAGTGTACATACAGCAGCAGTATAATGCCTGGTTCCGGAGGTGTTTTGATCTGGCGCATCGTTACCTGATACCTGGTACCAGGTAATATTTTTGTCTGCGGCTGTGGCTGCATCAAGTCGCTTTCAACTGCAGTTACTGCTGTAGTACCGCAGACGGGTAGTGCGAACACTGCGACTACACACTACACTGGGTAGTACCGGTCCTCTAAACCGGTGTAGTATCGATAGCGGTCAAGGCTATCTGTGAATTTCAAATGTGTATGTGTAGGGTGCCACCCGCCGGGTACTCGCCACGAACGGGCAAACCGCTCTCGTCTGCACCGGTAGCTTGCCACAAGCCACGCTCTACCTTCACACGAGAACAATGGCGGTGTTTCCTCGAGAAGACCCACAGCAACAGACAACATGTGCAAAGCCGCGGTGTTTCCTCGAGAAGACCCACAGCAACAGACAACATGTAATGTGCAAAGCCGCGTCGTGCTCAACCTCGAAAAAAACTTGTTCCTTACCTGTGAAAGCATGAGCTGGCTTCACAAGCAGCAGGCACAGCGCGCGTCGGAAGCAAGTGGGCACCATGGTTTCGAAGACTGCGCCCACTAGACTCCCGTCTTGGCAGTTTGACGTTCCAATTGGGAAAAGGCTCAAGCTTGACCCGCTACCCCCAAGCCAACAAACCTTGGTACCTTGGTTCCACGCTAGTGCTACGCAGTAAATGAGGGCGATCATGACAGTCCTTCACGAATAGACTTAATTTGATCGTAAATATAAGACACCGTTGTTATCATGTAAGATATAGAAAATATGCCTTATATTTAAGATCATACTCCACATACGTACCATACACACTGATACGTAACGTAAATTTAATGAACGTCTGGTTGACTCATATATACTTGGCAACGGTCCCTATATTTCCGTTCAGAGTGGTACAGAACATGACAGCAGTCCACAGCATTCATTGCTGTAGGATCGTACCATGCATCATGCATACAGCAGCAGCAGGGTGTGTATCCGAGGGCTTCGTTCAGCCTTCTTTGTTCGCCATTGGCGCTGATAGCTGGTATTAATAGCATGCCGTGAACCACCGCGGAGGCCAGATGGCCGCGAACCAAGCAAAAGTAGTAATGCACACCATATCAACCAGGCACGTGGTATCTTGGTATGGTCTAGTCTATATGAGTTATTGTCTTACTATTTCGTTCTGCCGAGTACCGGTTCCCCCCCCCGCTCACCGCCGGTGACGACTTTAAAGTGGCCGTTCATACTGAAGCACAGACAGCGCCGGTAGCTTGCGTTTTTTCTGTTTTCAAGGATGCGCCACACACCGCTCCCCGCTCCCCGCTCCCCGCTTCTCCGCCCCGCTTCTCCGCCCCGCCCCCCCCCCCGGCCCCCCAAGAGTTTTTTGCTTTGAGAAGCTTTGAGTAGGTGCCGGCACCGTGGCAGGTTACAGCTAGCTGGGGGTGTTTCAAATTCGCACTCATCTACCGTCGGTGTTCAGGCATTTTTCACTTGACAATTGTCGGATCGCGCCGGACATCGCAGGACGTCGTTCGGCATTCTTCGCGAAATCCTGTGAAGCCATATGGCTTGCGCCCAAAGTTGTATGATGATAGCCGCTGGCGATCGGTGGCAGGGTTGCCATGCCATATACCCCAGCTGGTCACGGCGCGCCGCGGTGGAGAGGTTCTGGCGGCCTTATATACGGACACAGTATCACCCTAAAGAGATTCTTTGTTTGTTCGGCGATGCTTGAGCGAAGCAGACACCTCGCGTTGTAGGCACTTCTCTTGCGATGTACCTGGCATTGATAATCCGTTCAACGTGGCTATAACGAATGTCTTCCTGCACCATCAACATATAGTCTACAAGGATTGGGCGGGGTCGCCTATCGGCGGCCCCGCCCTCCGAAACAGTTGCGCAAAAAGGATGTGACTGAGAGAAGGGGAAGGTAATGGACGGTACCAAGAGGTTGAGGTGCTACATGTATTTGAAACATATGTCATTAAAAATGGTGGGTTTTGTCGGGAGTGGTTTTGCGCGCAGCGTTTGTGAAGGTAGGTGTCGGTGCACTGCATAGAGGAATTGAAAATACGAAACAAAACCCAAATAAGGAGGTTGTGGATAGGCGAGAAATAGACGGGAAAAAAATAGAAAGAAAACAGCGGTTGAAAAAATAAATAAACCGTGGCTGAAACGTAATATATAAGGAAAGCTCAATTGGCAAAGGTAGTAGCCAGACCTTGGCTGAATCCGGAGAAGGATTCGGACGGCATGGCATGCGCCGCGAGCGCTGAAGAATGGGAGACGAATTCCGTATGTTTATCAAGTGGAAAAATCCTATCGCAACTGCAGGAAAGAAACACAACGTTCATTAGAGCAATCAGACCAACTTAACTGCAGGAAAGAAACACAACGTTCATTAGAGCAATCAGACCAAGTCCATGGCACCAAGGTACGCGAAAAATGCAAATCTACGCCGGAAGGCAGACCATTCATTTCTTTTAGCAGCAGCAGCGGCGGGGGTAGAGGTGGCCGATGGCCCATCGAGGAAGTGCGGCACAGCAGCAGTAGTGTCTACAGTAGCAGTCGTCTGGCAAGGGGGAGGGGGCACACACACTGGCTCCGCGAGCTCAAGACCGCAGACAGCTGATTTTTCATTATTCGAAACGTACTCACCGGAGACACCAACAGCAGCGGCAGCAGCAGCACAGCAGCTACACTTCACAAAAAAACATGATTCTATAAATGAATGTGTAAAACATCAGCTCTGAGTACGACCGATTGAATGGTTGAAACTCAACTTTGCAAGCTGCGTGGTACATGGTTATAAAAACAACACAAGAAAAGGCGGAAAAGTTTTGGAACATGCACAGAAGAGAGTGAAAGCAGCACCAGCAGCAGCAACACACAGCAGTAGCAGCAGCAGCGGCGGCGGCGGGCGCAGAGGCGGGCGATAGCCCAGCAAGGAATTGCGGCACAGCAGCTGTAGTGTCTACAGTACTGTCTACAGCAGCGGCCATCCGGCAGGAGGAGGAGCACACACAGCACTGGCACAGGCTAGGCGAGGTCATGACCACAGAAAGTCGATTTTTTATTTTAAGAAACAAACGCAGTAGTCAGCATCAGGAGCAGCAGCAGGAGCAGCAGCTGTAGTAGCAGCAGCAGCAGCAGCAGCAGCGGCGGCACTACCACAGCAGTACAACAGCAGTGGAGCAGTACGTACCGACCAATCCACAACGGCAGCACACAGCAGTACGGCAGGAGCTGGGTGGGATTTGCACTTTCTTACGATTCTCCAGCTTCCAGGGGAGAGCGCGAGCCGTCCCCGGGAGAGGCTTTTCATGCCCCCCGCTCGCGGAGTTGGGACTCGTCGGCGTGCCTGAACACCGTGCCGTGATGGAAAAACTTTGTAGAGCACGCCCAGCCCTTTCAAGTTCTTTCAACTTGTAAGGGCGCGTAGAGGTGAAGGGTTCCTTTACTATACTATTTTCAGAGTAGGCTAAGTTGCGCCGCTTCGCTCTGGTCAGCCGCGTTCTGCTCTCTCGTTAGCGCTCAGCCTAAAACGTCATCCTAGGTACCCACAAGCGGACGGGGCCGCCTCAACGGCGGCCCCGTCATCCAGTAGAGGCGCCCCGGTCTGAGGGCGAGGATGGGAGATATGTGAAAGTAGAGGTGGTTGTTGTTACATATTGAGCTGTATCGGGGGATACCAAGAGGGTGAGGCTGTAGTGGTTTGTGGTCACGTACAGGGGACTGTGTACCTCTACGGGCAAAAAGACAGTACGGAGCCACTTGGACGGTCGCACCCCACCATCACAGCAGTAGTACAACAGCAGTACAACAGCAGTGGAGCAGCACGTACCGACCAATCCATAGCGGCCGCGAGTCGACGGGTACTTATACCGTAACTGAGACTCATACGGTACAGGAGTACGATGAAGAAAACCTTTGCTGCAAGCTGCAGTGAGCTGGGTGGGATTTGCACTTTTTTTACGATTCTCTACCTTTCGGGGAAGATCGCTAGCCGTCCCCGGGAGAGACTTCTCATGCCCCGCGCTCGCGGAGTTGGGACTCGTCGGCGTGCCTGAACACCGTGCCGTGATGGAAAAACTTTGTAGAGCACGCCCAGCCCTTTCAAGTTCTTTCAACTTGTAAGGGCGCGTAGAGGTGAAGGGTTCCTTTACTATACTGTTTTCAGAGTAGGCTAAGTTGCGCCGCTTCGCTCTGGTCAGCCGCGTTCTGCTCTCTCGTTAGCCCTCAGCCTAAAACGTCATCCTAGGTACCCATACAAGGATCGGACGGGGCCGCCTGAGGGCGGCCCCGTCCTGAAGTAGAGGCGCCCTGGTCTGAGGGCGAGGGTGGGAGATATATGAAAGTAGAGATGGTTGTAGTAAGGTATTGAACAGTATCGGGGGATACCAAGAGGGTGGCGCTGTGGTGGTTGATGGTGACGTACAGGGACGTCATCACGCCCGAATTTAGTGTGATTCCTGAAAAAAGAAAAAAATATTAGTAGGCAACAACATTGATTAAATAAATGCACTCTGTTGCATTAACCGCATTGAAGACGAAGGCAAGCAGACGCGAAAAAATGAACGGAACTGGTACTGCAGCAGTTGACAGCAGGGAAAGTTTGACTTCGCAACACAAAGAAGATGTCTGTCCCTCCCCTCCGTCTCTCTCCCTTCCCTTTCTCCGTCAGGACCACAGGTGTACCGCTGCACTGTCGTATTGATACTCTGTATGCTGCCGTTATAGATTGGTCTGTACGTGCTGCTCCACTGCTGTTGTACTGCTGTTGTACTGCTGTGATGATGGGGTGCGACCGTCCAATTCGCTCCGTACCGTCTCTTTCCGATAGACATGTGCCTGCATTTTTATCTCACCGAGTTTGTGTAATCGTACTCTTTGTCTTACCGAGTTCGGGTCCGAGTCCAACCCGTCGCCTAGCGACACCTTCTTTTTTTTTCAGTCAACAGGAGTTGCCTAGCGACACCTCCTTCCTACGGGCACTGCAGCTTGCAGCAAAAGTTTTCTTCATCGTACTCCTGTACCGTGTGAGTCTCAGTTACGGTATAAGTACCCGTCGACTCGCGGCCGCTATGGATTGGTCGGTACGTGCTGCTCCACTGCTGTTGTACTGCTGTTGTACTACTGCTGTGATGGTGGGGTGCGACCGTCCAAGTGGCTCCGTACTGTCTTTTTGCCCGTAGACATATAGACTTATACGGTACACGAGTACGATGCAGAAAACTTTTGCTGCAAACTGCAGTACCCGTGAGAAGGAGGTGTGCGAAATTGAAGAACCGCCCAACACTCTGGAGAAGAAGCTGCCGCTAGTCGACGGGTATACCGCAAAACTGCCAAATTAGAAAAGCACACTATAGTCGAAAGGAGAAGCTGCCGCGAGTCGATGGGTTATTTTACCGCACGCAACTGAGACTCTTACGGTAATAGGAGTACGGTGGAGAGAACTTTTTTTGCTGCAAACTGCAGTGCCCGTAAGAAGGAGGTGTCGCTAGGCAACTCCTGTTGACTGGAAAAAAAGAAGGTGTCGCTAGGCGAGGGGTTGGACTTGGACCCGACCTCGGAAAGACAATGAGTACGACACGAACTCGGTAGGACAAAAATGAAGGCACATGTCTACGGGCAAAAAGACAGTACGGAGCCACTTGGACGGTCGCACCCCACCATCACAGCAGTAGTACAACAGCAGTACAACAGCAGTGGAGCAGCACGTACCGACCAATCCATAGCGGCCGCGAGTCGACGGGTACTTATACCGTAACTGAGACTCATACGGTACAGGAGTACGATGAAGAAAACTTTTGCTGCAAGCTGCAGTGCCCGTAGGAAGGAGGTGTCGCTAGGCAACTCCTGTTGACTGAAAAAGAAGAAGGTGTCGCTAGGCGACGGGTTGGACTCGGACCCGAACTCGGTAAGACAACGAGTACGATTACACAAACTCGGTGAGATAAAAATGCAGGCACATGTCTATCGGAAAGAGACGGTACGGAGCGAATTGGACGGTCGCACCCCATCATCACAGCAGTACATACAACAGCAGTACAACAGCAGTGGAGCAGCACGTACAGACCAATCTATAACGGCAGCATACAGAGTATCAATACGGCAGTGCAGCGATACACCTGTGGTCCTGTGGTACGCCAGGAGCTGGGTGGGATTTGCACTTTTTTTACGATTCTCTACCTTTCGGGGAAGATCGCTAGCCGTCCCCGGGAGAGACTTCTCATGCCCCGCGCTCGCGGAGTTGGGACTCGTCGGCGTGCCTGAACACCGTGCCGTGATGGAAAAACTTTGTAGAGCACGCCCAGCCCTTTCAAGTTCTTTCAACTTGTAAGGGCGCGTAGAGGTGAAGGGTTCCTTTACTATACTGTTTTCAGAGTAGGCTAAGTTGCGCCGCTTCGCTCTGGTCAGCCGCGTTCTGCTCTCTCGTTAGCCCTCAGCCTAAAACGTCATCCTAGGTACCCACAAGGATCGGACGGGGCCGCCTGAGGGCGGCCCCGTCCTGAAGTAGAGGCGCCCTGGTCTGAGGGCGAGGGTGGGAGATATATGAAAGTAGAGATGGTTGTAGTAAGGTATTGAACAGTATCGGGGGATACCAAGAGGGTGGCGCTGTGGTGGTTGATGGTGACGTACAGGGACGTCATCACGCCCGAATTTAGTGTGATTCCTGAAAAAAGAAAAAAATATTAGTAGGCAACAACATTGATTAAATAAATGCACTCTGTTGCATTAACCGCATTGAAGACGAAGGCAAGCAGACGCGAAAAAATGAACGGAACTGGTACTGCAGCAGTTGACAGCAGGGAAAGTTTGACTTCGCAACACAAAGAAGATGTCTGTCCCTCCCCTCCGTCTCTCTCCCTTCCCTTTCTCCGTCAGGACCACAGGTGTACCGCTGCACTGTCGTATTGATACTCTGTATGCTGCCGTTATAGATTGGTCTGTACGTGCTGCTCCACTGCTGTTGTACTGCTGTTGTACTGCTGTGATGATGGGGTGCGACCGTCCAATTCGCTCCGTACCGTCTCTTTCCGATAGACATGTGCCTGCATTTTTATCTCACCGAGTTTGTGTAATCGTACTCTTTGTCTTACCGAGTTCGGGTCCGAGTCCAACCCGTCGCCTAGCGACACCTTCTTTTTTTTTCAGTCAACAGGAGTTGCCTAGCGACACCTCCTTCCTACGGGCACTGCAGCTTGCAGCAAAAGTTTTCTTCATCGTACTCCTGTACCGTGTGAGTCTCAGTTACGGTATAAGTACCCGTCGACTCGCGGCCGCTATGGATTGGTCGGTACGTGCTGCTCCACTGCTGTTGTACTGCTGTTGTACTACTGCTGTGATGGTGGGGTGCGACCGTCCAAGTGGCTCCGTACTGTCTTTTTGCCCGTAGACATATAGACTTATACGGTACACGAGTACGATGCAGAAAACTTTTGCTGCAAACTGCAGTACCCGTGAGAAGGAGGTGTGCGAAATTGAAGAACCGCCCAACACTCTGGAGAAGAAGCTGCCGCTAGTCGACGGGTATACCGCAAAACTGCCAAATTAGAAAAGCACACTATAGTCGAAAGGAGAAGCTGCCGCGAGTCGATGGGTTATTTTACCGCACGCAACTGAGACTCTTACGGTAATAGGAGTACGGTGGAGAGAACTTTTTTTGCTGCAAACTGCAGTGCCCGTAAGAAGGAGGTGTCGCTAGGCAACTCCTGTTGACTGGAAAAAAAGAAGGTGTCGCTAGGCGAGGGGTTGGACTTGGACCCGACCTCGGAAAGACAATGAGTACGACACGAACTCGGTAGGACAAAAATGAAGGCACATGTCTACGGGCAAAAAGACAGTACGGAGCCACTTGGACGGTCGCACCCCACCATCACAGCAGTAGTACAACAGCAGTACAACAGCAGTGGAGCAGCACGTACCGACCAATCCATAGCGGCCGCGAGTCGACGGGTACTTATACCGTAACTGAGACTCATACGGTACAGGAGTACGATGAAGAAAACTTTTGCTGCAAGCTGCAGTGCCCGTAGGAAGGAGGTGTCGCTAGGCAACTCCTGTTGACTGAAAAAGAAGAAGGTGTCGCTAGGCGACGGGTTGGACTCGGACCCGAACTCGGTAAGACAACGAGTACGATTACACAAACTCGGTGAGATAAAAATGCAGGCACATGTCTATCGGAAAGAGACGGTACGGAGCGAATTGGACGGTCGCACCCCATCATCACAGCAGTACATACAACAGCAGTACAACAGCAGTGGAGCAGCACGTACAGACCAATCTATAACGGCAGCATACAGAGTATCAATACGGCAGTGCAGCGATACACCTGTGGTCCTGTGGTACGCCAGGAGCTGGGTGGGATTTGCACTTTTTTTACGATTCTCTACCTTTCGGGGAAGATCGCTAGCCGTCCCCGGGAGAGACTTCTCATGCCCCGCGCTCGCGGAGTTGGGACTCGTCGGCGTGCCTGAACACCGTGCCGTGATGGAAAAACTTTGTAGAGCACGCCCAGCCCTTTCAAGTTCTTTCAACTTGTAAGGGCGCGTAGAGGTGAAGGGTTCCTTTACTATACTGTTTTCAGAGTAGGCTAAGTTGCGCCGCTTCGCTCTGGTCAGCCGCGTTCTGCTCTCTCGTTAGCCCTCAGCCTAAAACGTCATCCTAGGTACCCACAAGGATCGGACGGGGCCGCCTGAGGGCGGCCCCGTCCTGAAGTAGAGGCGCCCTGGTCTGAGGGCGAGGGTGGGAGATATATGAAAGTAGAGATGGTTGTAGTAAGGTATTGAACAGTATCGGGGGATACCAAGAGGGTGGCGCTGTGGTGGTTGATGGTGACGTACAGGGACGTCATCACGCCCGAATTTAGTGTGATTCCTGAAAAAAGAAAAAAATATTAGTAGGCAACAACATTGATTAAATAAATGCACTCTGTTGCATTAACCGCATTGAAGACGAAGGCAAGCAGACGCGAAAAAATGAACGGAACTGGTACTGCAGCAGTTGACAGCAGGGAAAGTTTGACTTCGCAACACAAAGAAGATGTCTGTCCCTCCCCTCCGTCTCTCTCCCTTCCCTTTCTCCGTCAGGACCACAGGTGTACCGCTGCACTGTCGTATTGATACTCTGTATGCTGCCGTTATAGATTGGTCTGTACGTGCTGCTCCACTGCTGTTGTACTGCTGTTGTACTGCTGTGATGATGGGGTGCGACCGTCCAATTCGCTCCGTACCGTCTCTTTCCGATAGACATGTGCCTGCATTTTTATCTCACCGAGTTTGTGTAATCGTACTCTTTGTCTTACCGAGTTCGGGTCCGAGTCCAACCCGTCGCCTAGCGACACCTTCTTTTTTTTTTCAGTCAACAGGAGTTGCCTAGCGACACCTCCTTCCTACGGGCACTGCAGCTTGCAGCAAAAGTTTTCTTCATCGTACTCCTGTACCGTGTGAGTCCCAGTTACGGTATAAGTACCCGTCGACTCGCGGCCGCTATGGATTGGTCGGTACGTGCTGCTCCACTGCTGTTGTACTGCTGTTGTACTACTGCTGTGATGGTGGGGTGCGACCGTCCAAGTGGCTCCGTACTGTCTTTTTGCCCGTAGACATATAGACTTATACGGTACACGAGTACGATGCAGAAAACTTTTGCTGCAAACTGCAGTACCCGTGAGAAGGAGGTGTGCGAAATTGAAGAACCGCCCAACACTCTGGAGAAGAAGCTGCCGCTAGTCGACGGGTATACCGCAAAACTGCCAAATTAGAAAAGCACACTATAGTCGAAAGGAGAAGCTGCCGCGAGTCGATGGGTTATTTTACCGCACGCAACTGAGACTCTTACGGTAATAGGAGTACGGTGGAGAGAACTTTTTTTGCTGCAAACTGCAGTGCCCGTAAGAAGGAGGTGTCGCTAGGCAACTCCTGTTGACTGGAAAAAAAGGTGTCGCTAGGCGAGGGGTTGGACTTGGACCCGACCTCGGAAAGACAATGAGTACGACACGAACTCGGTAGGACAAAAATGAAGGCACATGTCTACGGGCAAAAAGACAGTACGGAGCCACTTGGACGGTCGCACCCCACCATCACAGCAGTAGTACAACAGCAGTACAACAGCAGTGGAGCAGCACGTACCGACCAATCCATAGCGGCCGCGAGTCGACGGGTACTTATACCGTAACTGAGACTCATACGGTACAGGAGTACGATGAAGAAAACTTTTGCTGCAAGCTGCAGTGCCCGTAGGAAGGAGGTGTCGCTAGGCAACTCCTGTTGACTGAAAAAGAAGAAGGTGTCGCTAGGCGACGGGTTGGACTCGGACCCGAACTCGGTAAGACAACGAGTACGATTACACAAACTCGGTGAGATAAAAATGCAGGCACATGTCTATCGGAAAGAGACGGTACGGAGCGAATTGGACGGTCGCACCCCATCATCACAGCAGTACATACAACAGCAGTACAACAGCAGTGGAGCAGCACGTACAGACCAATCTATAACGGCAGCATACAGAGTATCAATACGGCAGTGCAGCGATACACCTGTGGTCCTGTGGTACGCCAGGAGCTGGGTGGGATTTGCACTTTTTTTACGATTCTCTACCTTTCGGGGAAGATCGCTAGCCGTCCCCGGGAGAGACTTCTCATGCCCCGCGCTCGCGGAGTTGGGACTCGTCGGCGTGCCTGAACACCGTGCCGTGATGGAAAAACTTTGTAGAGCACGCCCAGCCCTTTCAAGTTATTTCAACTTGTAAGGGCGCGTAGAGGTGAAGGGTTCCTTTACTATACTATTTTCAGAGTAGGCTAAGTTTCGCCGCTTCGCTCTGGTCAGCCGCGTTCTGCTCTCTCGTTAGCCCTCAGCCTAAAACGTCATCCTAGGTACCCATATATATTTAGACTACGCTGTCACTACATACATACATGTAGTCTAGACTATACTTCGAAGCAAAGTAGTAGAATAGTATTTGATACAGGTGCATGACATCAGGGCGGCGAAGGCGGCGGTAAGACGATCACCCGGGGACGGGGGCGAGGCTGGTATGGCAGGGTTTCCCCTGAACGGTGGTGAGCAGCATGGTCTTGCTATGGTCGGAACGTCTGTGGTATTTGTGTGTGTCGCGCAGGGGGGAAGGGTTATCGGATGCCCATTTAAATTAGTTTTTAAATAGTTGCAGTCTACAAGACTTTTTAAGTACTGAAAGCAGTATGCTTGAGACAAATGTTTAAACCACATCCCGCAACGTGTGTGTGGTGAATCATTGTGACACGAGTTCTCGTTTCAGGATACGTACACATCGTTTTTCGCGTCCTCTCCGTTGTCCATTGAGCGAGCCGCAAGCTCGAGGTGGTCTCTTTTGATCCGACGTGAAACCTCTGAATCGTTTTGCATCTGCCGTCAATGCCGTGTTGCGAACACGTAGTACTAGAGGTAACAAACGTCTCCGCCGAAACAAAGCCTCCATCTCACGACCATATCAAACTGCCCCAACTAGGTGGTGAGCGTATCGATTGATGCCTACGTTAATGTCCTGGTACACGCTATCTGCCAGACCTGTGACCTCGTGAAACGAGCAACCTACGGTTGGGACGTAGCGATCCCGTTGACATCTAAAAATTTAATAGTAGAAAATAACGAAGGACACAACCGTCACGTATTACATTCGACCGCCAACCGTCCGCGTACACAGCTGCTCCCATAGACTATGCATGCGTGTTTTCGAACGGACGGCTATATCTATGTACGAATACTTTGCTCTGATAGATGCGAGGCTGCTTCACGCTTCGCGCGGCATCGAACGGCATGCGGTGATCTGTGCCCATCGCCTCAATCCTGCGAGCCCTCGACTAGAAACGCGGCGGAATGGCAGGTAAGCTTCGGATATTAGACTACCTGGTAGTCTAGACTAGGATATTTGATATTTTGGATTTTGGATTTTTGGATATTTCAACACATCTTTCGGTTCGTCGAAGATATTCTTTGCAGAGAACAAACAAACGTTGGCCTTCCACGGTGTACGAAACATGAAAACGAGGTTGCATCGTTGCATCTTCATTTCAGCAGAGGGCAGAGGGCAGCGGGCAGAAGGCGCACATCATTCTGACTACCCGTTGAAGGTGCACTGGTGCGACCGGTGAGCCATCCCAGGGTGCGCACTGCTGTCCGATGACGACGTGTCTGCTGTGGGCGCCTCGAATGAATTTTTACTGCTTTCTGGCGGCGGTTGACCTTTTCTGTGTTTGACCTGGAGAGATGGGGAGATAGTCACTTGTTGTCTCACCCTGATTCTACCCTACAGTAAGCTGTTCATGTTTAATCGTTTTCGCAGGTATACTACTTGCTCCCTCTTTAGGGACGTTCTAGAGCCCTTCCTCTGCGGACATTCGGAAGTCGCGCCCACGCATCTTTGACGCGTTGGCTCTATTGATAGATGTCGAGTAGTACTTCCCGGCTCTAGCCGACCGAGAGCGGCCGTCCTTCTTTACTTACTTGGACGTTCGCATCTGCCTGCTATTACACCCAGGAAAAGCAGCGAACCTGGTGATCGACATATATATCTGTTCCACTAAAAGCCATCTCCGTCTTACTAGTGTTGTTGAAATGTTTGTCAACGGGCGTAGAGTGTGTGCCTGGTGTGTCTGGTGGCGTCAAAGCGTTGTTAATCCCTGAGGAATGATATAGACCTTCGTGGCCCCGACAACGGACCACCATACTTTTCTTTCTTCCGCTGACGTTTGTATGTATTGCCGGAGCTCGTCCCTGTGCGACTAAGGGACTAAAAAAATAAACTGATCATGAAATAAATATGATCTGAATCGTACTGTTTGTATCGTACCAGGCACAGACATCAATAGAACGATCTTCCTCGGGGTCCAAAAATGCTACAAGTACCCGGGTACGAACTGAGGCAAAAAACAACTGATCGTAAAGTATATAGTCTAAAGTATCCGCTGCCGTTTGTACCAGACACAAGCAGCAGTAGAACGAACCTCCCGTGCCCCAAAAAACTACTGCCAGAGGTACAGCAGTATGAACTTGTCGCAAACGTGACGGGGACACAGAAAATCGCGTTGTGTCTTTAAAACATGAGCCAGTGGTAAAAAGACAAAGCCTACTCGTGCAACTGCCGACAACGCACGAAAAATTGATCCTTCAATTAGTATTAATAGTGCAGTCCTTAGTACGGAGTGTGCGAACAACATCTTCTGCATCGCTCATTAACACATGAGCCAGTGCGAGCGGTGGACGTATAGTATTCACAAACTTAGATGTATCACGCAGCTTGTAAAGATGAGAATATCGACCCTAAATTTATCAATAGTGCAGTCCTTAGTACGGAGTGTGCGAATAACATCTTCTGCATCGCCCATTAACACACGAGCCAGTGCGAGCGGTGGACGTATAGTATTCGCAAACTTAGGTGTATCACGCAGCTTGTAAAGATGAGAGTATCGACCCTAAATTTATCGAACTCACAGCTGACGCGTTTCGATTTTTTTCCCAAAATAATCCCTGGTACAACAACAGCAGAAGACGCAGCAATTTGCATGCGCCCACATGTGTTAAGGTATTTAGAGGGGTATTAGTCTGTTTGACCACTTGCAAAAGGTTAACCAAAAGCTTACCCAAACTAAGCCTTATAACACTCTCCCCCCCTGAAACGGCGGGATAGCAGGTCGGCCGGATATACGGGCGGACCTGTCAATTATCCAAGCCGTTTCATTCCCTGGGGATACCAGGAAGAGTATTTTTCAAGTTCGCCATGGGGAAATCTGAAAAAGTTTATTATGGTGGATGTGGGGATCGAACCCACGACCCAAAAACCCATGGTCTGTCGACGACGCCATTTATTAAGGTTATTAGTGGGGTATTAGTCCGTTTGACCACTTGCAACTGGTTAACCTATAGCTTACCCAAACTAAGCCTTATAACACTCTCCCCCCCTGAAACGGCGGGATAGCAGGTCGGCCGGATATACGGGCGGACCTGCCAATATATCCAAGCCGTTTCATTTCCTGGGGATACCGGGGAGAGTATTTTTCAAGTTCGCCATGGGAAAATCTGAAAAAGTTTATTATGGTGGATGTGGGGATCGAACCCACGACCCAAAAACCCATGGTCTGTCGACGACGCCATTTGTTAAGGACTTAGTGGGGTATTAGTCCGTTTGACCACTTGCAAAAGGTTAACCAATAGCTTACCCAAACTAAGCCTTATAACACTCTCCCCCCCTGAAACGGCGGGATAGCAGGTCGGCCGGATATACGGCGGACCTCTGTCAACATCCAAGCCGTTTCATTTCCTGGGGATACCGGGGAGAGTATTTTTCAAGTTCGACATGGGGAAAGTCTGAAAAGTTTATTATTGTGGATGGTGGGGATCGAACCCACGACCCAAAAACCCATGGTCTGTCGACGACGCAATTTCTTAGGGAATTAGTGGGGTATTAGTCCGTTGACCACTTGCACAGGTTAACCAATAGCTTACCCAAACTAAGCCTTATAACACATGCATGTGATGGAACAGCTATATATAGACTATATTCTTCCCACACCAAACACCAGCACGCCGTCTTTTGGGTCTGGCAGCTCACGGGTTATATGTGTGGTACGTGTCGCCGTTGCGAGATACAACACCAACCCGGCATGCGTGACACTCATAATCTAGTACCAGAGAACGACCTAGACACTTTTTTACTGTATTTAAGCTGTACTTGTGATACGAGCACGTCATATAACGTCGATACATCGTACAGGACGTCAGAGGGAAAACAGAAGTATGACAAAAAATGATGAGTGCGGCAACACCCACTTGTTCGTTGCGAGATGGTGCAATTGGTGTCCGAACTATAGTATGATAAGAATATTGGAGGGTTTTAGTCCGTTTGACCGCTGGCTGCGAAAAGGTGAAAAAAACTGCCTACCCATACTAAGCCATATATGGCATCCCCGCTGGACCTGCAGGATAGCAGATCGGCCGGATATATCATACGCCAATGTTAAGGTATTGCTGGGGTATAAGTCCGACAATACGATTTATGCGCAGGTTCGAGCCGACGACGCCCTTTGCTAAGGTATTGGAGGGCATTAGACTAGTCCGTTTGACCACTGGTAACAGGTTGACCAAGTGCCTACCCAAAGTAAGCCTCGTACATAAGTATAATGCCATGAATCGCATGGCACGGGTGCAGGATGATCCTACTCGTACTGTTACTAATACACAAGCATACACGCTTACACTACTTGTAGGCGGTTGATAAGACCAAACGTATACTTGTAGTTTTTTGTCACGATTCCTGTGCTCCAAAAGGGTCCATATGTTCATACAAGTACGTCGTTTACCGTACAGTGTATATTGATAATAAAAGCAGCCTGGTCATCAAAGTTGCTGGCTATTATCGCGCGGACATACTAGTGTTTGGCATCAAAACAAGCTGTCCCCTCGATCGCACCTACGTAGACAACATGTCTAGTCTGTGGCCGCTAAAGTGCTCGCCGTGGGGCAAATATTTTGCTACATACACGGCACCTGGTAGTAGTTTGGAGAGACAATGTTGAACGCTATCCCGACAAAATACGAAGGCTGCTCGTGTATCTGATCGGTCATCGCACCCCCAACCATTTGCTTTACCATCCTATTTGAATGGCGTAATTTTCTTACCAAGTACGCTGGACGACATGAGTGACATTGGTGCTGAACCGCCTGACGGCGGCGAAGAGGATGAAGAGGCTGGATCGTCTCTATCGAACGTGGTGTATGCCGCTCTTGAGTGCGAAAGGTCTTTGAAGCTCGAGGGAGAACGGTTGGTCCCGGCAAACGTGAGTCCCCGACACAGTAGTTATCCTCACTTGTGGAGCTAGAAAAGTGTTCCAAGACGTAGTTCAGGGTTGAATCCTGCCGTTCCAGGGTAGGAGAGTGCTATTAGGCCTAGTTTGGGTTGAGTGTTGCCATTTTATTCGGGAGGGGGGGTTATGCGGCTTAAGTTTGGGCAGGCGAAAGATTAACGTTTACCACCAGTCCAACGAACTAATACCCATCCTACCGATTAACATTGACTGGCACATATACTCATGCACATTGATGGGCTCTTAAACGAGGGAGGCATGAACCTATCGTATGTCGCATTTCCGACAAGCAAACGCCGAAGAACCCCACAAACCAAAGTATACCTCCACGAGTGTGGACCCGTATGACTGCCGCTCTTGCTGTATCCGCAGCTCTAGACGCGTATCTAGTGACGGCAAGAGCTACCTAGGCGCATCCGGCCGTGATCACCCCCCTCTGTAAACAAGTCTTCACGCCTGCCACGGAGAACACTAAACGGCAAAGTCCTCGCTGAGGCACCGGAGGCACCGCTCTTGGCCTACCCTGACTGGGACGGAACCACCAACAAACGGCCGTCCCTTCTTTGCTGAGATATGCCGGCGTCGAATGTTTCGGGGCAACCCTTGAACGGCAACGAAAAATAAAGCATGTGTTGTAAGAAAAGCAGCTCTTGAGCAGAAACGTTACGATGGCTTAGCCTGTCCTATCGTCCATACCGGCCACACCACTTTCGATTCCTAACGCCACTAGACTCCGCTCGGTGTGCTGCAGACTCTGGCAGTGTCGTCTCAGCTACTCTTTGGGTTCGGCATTCTTTATTTTTCCAAACGTTTAGGCGCTGGAAGGTTTCGACGAAGTTACCGATTTCTCCGAGGCCGGCTTTTATAACCTCCCTCCTGGATGGAATTTCAGTACTGTAACTACAGCAAATGCAGAATACACGCTAACACCGATTTCGTCCTATGGCTACCGCTACCTGTGACGGCGCGTGACCGCAGCGGCCGCGGTCGGTCGATCCCGCCGGACGACGAAAACGTATACCTGGTGATACTACTATCTCGTCTGCTCCCTTGACCTTTTCCCCTCTGGATCCCCTTTTCCGAGTAGTGTGTAGGCTTGGATGCGCCGCTGCCTTCAAGCCAAAGCATCGGTTTGGGTGGGCTGTTGTTCTCTAGTTCTGATTTGAATAATTTTAGTCAACCAAGACTGGTCCAGGAGCAAGAGTTTCGGAGGAAATGCTCATGACTCATCCCAGTAGCCTTCAACATGGTTTGACGTTTTCTTTTGTTTAGACCACCACTGCCAGTAGTGGGGGCAAACGGTATCTAGTTGTGTTGCAGCAAATCGAAGCGTAGTAAGCAAACGCGTATATACGTACCCGTTTCTGGTCACGTTCGCGTGGGGGGGGGGATTCTACTACTAACGTGGTCTACTAGAAGTACTGAAGGTGTGTAACATTTACGCCCCCGCTTTCCCATTTTCTATGACTATTTTTGAAGGCGAGCGAACCAAATATGTACCCTCCCCCCCCCCCCCCCCCCCCCTTCATGCCGAAACATCCTTCGATCTACGAGTTTCCCAGCAAAGGTTGTCGACGACAACGAACGCCGCACATGTTCGTTTATGAACTCAGCACCTGCTGTACACATGTGGCGAAAACAAGTTAGAGGGTTTGTTTTCGCCGAGGAGGCAAAAGAAAAACACGGATTTTGTTTATGCGGTATTTTTCGCCGCAGACAAAAGCTTTCGAGGCACCTTTTGCGACGCTGCTTCACACATTCACGCCAGCCATTATATATAGAGGGTAACAGGAGCGGTAGAGACGCAAATTTCGAGTATTTTGCGCGTAAAATGTCCTTTTTTGTGCCTCATTCGGGCCGTCTCGGGCGGCATCCGTCGAAGATGTTGGCGACTTTTTCATTAGAACATCTGACCGCCCCAAACTACATTGTTTGCTACATCTATCTTGCACCCCTCACATCCTGAGAAAGTCGACGCCTCAAAACCGAAGACTTTCTGGTTTATGCGGGGAATTAATATAGTTGTTTCCCCTGTCAAAAAGGTTAACCCGCCTCCGCTAAGATCCCCCTGTTTACCGAGCGCTGCACGATCGACTCGTGTCTCGGAACAGCACAGCATGAAAGAGCGGCCTGGACAAACTCATAGGTCGGCCTTCTGCACGGTCCGCGAGCTATTGTTTGCTATTCTGAAATGTTTTTTTTTTTTTTTGGTCTTAGCTGAAACGCTACGAGCCTGCCTTGAGGAGTGATTTCTCCGCCTGGTAAAAACCGATCTTCACACGATCACACGAGTAGTCGCGTCCCTGAATCTGCTAAAAAAAACGGGAAATCTGGCAGTGCAGATATATGGAGGCTATTGTAAGGATACTGGCCGGAGACATAAAGTGCCCCCTGCAGGTCTGCCAATTGAGCAGGTCCTCGGAGAGTACTCACTTCCTTAGCCTTCGTAGTCGTCGCTTTACTCGGTTCCACCCGAGCCCCGGATGGCTTCTGAGATCGGAGGCACGTGCCTCCGATCTATTTCCTAACTATCCCGAACATAAAACGCTAGCCTTATCATACAATACCCATCAAAATGATCTCAATTTGGAGCATTACAGGCCTTTCGAGGCCGTATCTTAACACTAGCCCACCCTGATGAGCTGCATATGCAGAAATATGGGAGATTCGGGGAAACTCCGGCTCTATGAACTAGACCATGAGTCGAAGATGCGGCTCCTCAAAACCCACTCCCACACCTCTAACGGTGTGGCTATGGAGCCAGGAACACGCGAAGAAAAGCAGTTGAAGGAAACGCAGACCCTACAACCACCAGTTCGACTGTGTCCACCTCTGCCTTGCTTTGCGCTCCAGCCCCTCCTTCGTTGACGACGCGCCGACGAACAGCGACAGCAACCGGTAACGCACCCCCGCTGTAGAATATGGATTGTGGCCCGGCAGGGCCCCTCGACCATCTTCCAGACGAGGTTCGCGCGTTATTCGCCTGCCGATTGGAAGCGAGAGCAGCACGCTGAGCCGACGTGCCACACCATGATGCGTTACATCTCTATCGACCGGCCATTGGCCCTGCCGCTCGACTTTTGGACGTGCTACCCCTTGCACAAGCGTCCCTCCCTCTCAGACATCCAGGAGCTGGCGCGGGTCGACTACATACAACGGACGACGACATCGTCATACTCGTCCGTAACCCGACACTGCCGCCAACAAGGTCTGACATACCCAACCCTGTGGAGCGAGCTGCTTGCTTGCCAAACGACGAGCCTGTTCGCATCCACGTCCCCCTGCTTATGCGCCCTTGGATTATGCAAGCTTGTCACATACTTCAGTGTCGTCCGCACGTTGTTGGAAGGTGTCGTCCGTGTGGTACGTGCCCGGCGACCAACAGGAGGGGCCCCTGCCATATCTCACTGCTGTTGTGGTCGCCGTTGGAGGAGGAAGGGCGCTCCCTCCATGGAGAAGCCACCCGTGAAGGAACAAGGGTTGTGGGCTCGATGGAAAGCAAAAGCAAAATCGCTACGAAAACAGCTATCGGAAAGATTGGAGGAACGCTGCCACAACAGCAAGTCTAGCCTGCCGACGACGCCATCATGTAATGATATTGGGCGGAGACACAGAGTGCCCCCTGCAGGTCTGCCAATTGAGCAGGTCCTCGGAGAGTACTCAATTTCTTAGCCTTCGTACGTAGTCGTCTCTTTATTCGATTCCACCAGAGCCCCGGATGGCTTCTGAGATCGGAGGCACGTGCCTCCGATCTATTTCCTAACTATCTCGAATATAAAACACCAACCTTATCATACGAAACACATCCAAATGATCCCAATTCTGATCATTTTAGGCCTGTCGAGGCCGTATCTTAACACTATGAAGACTGGCATATCTGGGATGATTTCCGTTCAAAAGCGAAACAAATCGCAATCAATTGGCATGTGAACGTACGTAACGCCCCCCCCCACACCATTTTTATGTTCAATATGACAGTTTTTTGTATGTAAAAAAACGGCTCGTTTTTGGGCGTACTTTCATGTACGGGTTTTGTCGCCTGCAGTGCCCCTCTCACACTACTATGCATGGTTTGGCAGTCTACAGCAGACAGTCTGCCCTATCTCCTTCCCTGTACACTGCATGCAGGCGTTTCACCTAATTTCAGGTCAAGGGAAGCGACAACTCGCCGCGTGAATCTATCGGGCTTCCACTTAAAAAATCTTGCTCGCTGGCTCACTCGATGCGCGCACGCGCGCTAACTGTCGAGAAACTAAACAAAGCAGTATTAAAATTTCAAACTTGAAAACGACACCCAGGAAGCACAAACCCAACTTTCAGCACCACGGTCGCGTCCTTAAATTGACACGGACTACTCTGCCGTTTGGTGAGCTCTTTTATTGATAGTCGTGACACCAAGTTACATACGTAGTCTATAGTCTATGCTTGCACCTCCACAATTACTACGTACTTACTTGTAGTGTATTGCGGAATTTTTAATTTTCTTCGCTGTACGAGCCGTGTAATGGAGTGCCCTCCGTAGAAGCGTAGACTAGAAGGATAGCAGTCACCGCCGTTTTTTAAATTTTGAACTTGAAATTTTGAAAATTTGAAATTGGGTAGTTCAATGTGCCCTGGAAGGGGTTATCCTTTGGGCAGGAGGGGATTTCATTTCCTCCGCATACCAGGTGCCAGGTATTATAGCCGTATGGCCCTGCAGCCTGCGGTATGCGGTGCGTCGTTTGTAGCGTACGTGTTGTATATCGCCATGAGGCTGCGCAACGTCGCGCGAACATGCCCTGTGGCAAAAAGGTTGGCCTGCCGGATGCTCGCCACCTGGCTGAGGTACCGAGCACTTGTTGGACAATACCTGGTAATTGACACGTGCGGTGCTTTCGCGAGTGCCCGGAGCTGTTACCTGGGCAGGGTAAACATGATCAGCTCAGACATCAGTCGACCAGCAGCATGCAAGATGGCGCTTAGCTCAACAAAGCACCCAAGCACTCACACGTACATGGGAGGGTGTCTTGCACAGATCATGATGGACTCAATCCAACCACCTAGGCGAACCTACGGCGGCCGGCGCGCTGCCTGCCTGTTGCTGGTACCGTGAGAGCACGTTGCCTATCGGACGGCGTGCATCGACTAAACATCGCTTGTTGCAGTTTCATCGTGGGCATTCACAGCAGCAGCATTGCGACTCGTACAAGGAGAAAATTGGCTGTCGCCCTACCTGCTGCTGGCATTCGGGGGGCTGGAGGCTGCGCCTCGCTCTACTTTACTCCTGTTCTTCAATTCCGCGTATGTAAGTTTGGTATGCCTTGTAGATGCGTGAGGGTTTCCTACCACCAGGTGCGGATGACCCACAAAGAAAGGTCATGAGTTTGAAAGTTTGAACGCGCATGAACAATGAGCGGCGCGATACGATGCGATTGCCGCGGACGATTCTATGTTAGCGTAAAAAATACCTGGTAGGGTAATGAGTAATAAGAAAGCCAGGCTGAGATTCGCATCGGGAATCGTAATATTCAAGTTTGTGTAGAACACACCATTTCTCAAATACCTGTTACGGGTAAGGCTTTAGTCTAGTGCCACTAAACTACGTATCGTTTCATATGTAGGTACAACAGTAGAATATGCGTATGTAACCTGGTGCCTATACGTTAGCCAGAGAAATCGTATTACGGCCGCCGAAGTAGCTTGTGCTTAATGGAATTACCCTCAAAAACATGATTTGAGCTGCATACGGGTCATTTCCAAAGTGCAACCTGGCAACTACTGTGACAGCCAGCGGAGCTGCCCGCGGGCCGCGGGAGAAACTGCCGGGATTCCTGCTGTAACATTCCGCCGACGTTTTAACCCGTATATAGTTTGGGATCAATTAGGCCTCTCTGCTGCGATCTGCCGGGGACTCTCACCCAGGGCTACTACCTCCGCGTTGATTCAATGGTAATCAACGCGGCACCTCGTCGCAGAGAGTAGCTACCCCGGTAAAATAAACACTACAAAATAAAACTGATGTCGTTGTCGGCGTGTCTCGCGCACAAATGATGGGCGGGCGGGATGGTCTGTTTTCCCCAACCACTTCCTACTCTCTAGCTGCTGCACGGGAGCCGACGATGCAAGTGAGATCGTCTTGCTTTTTCTGTACAGCTATCGGGCTTTTCTCCCACCCCGAGGACGGCCTTCTTCCGTCCCCGGGGTTTTGCTCAAGATACTGCTGTGACACTTCGCCGACGCTTTAACTCGTATATAGTTTGGGATCAATGAGGCCGCTCTGCTGCGGCATGAGATCACACCCATACTTGTTGCCCCTTTGCCCTTCTCTCAGGGCGCAGTTTATTTGTCTCTTGTTAGCATCCTTCCTTCGGGTTTCTTATCGTCCTTGTGATACCCAAACTTCTACCACCAGGTATATTACCTTGAGCCCTAGTAGATTCGGCTTCGATAGTCCCGTGCACACGCTGTGTACGAACGTGCAAACTTTGCGGACGACTGCAGGACCTCCGCTTCTATGAACGCCGTTTGGCGAGAACGCTTCACCCCCCCCACGGCTGCGGACGCTGTTAACCCTATGTGTCTGTGCCTGCGACGGTTGCGCACTGTCACCCCACGTACTCCATGAAATGCCAATGGCCGTACGGTCCATCTTATGGCTCGCCGCCCCTCCCAACCGAGAGAGCGCACGGTGTACCGCGTCATGTCCTCCGTGCCCGCCGCCCGCAAATCGATCTGGAGGTTGGTGGTCATCTGCGCCGACGTTAACGCCACATATGTCATATTCCCGCTTTCTATAACATTCGGGAACAAGTATCCTGACCTCTATGTCAGTGACCCGTGCATAGATTCCGCCTCCTGTCTGTACTCTACCACGGCTGCGACCTTGCAAATTTTGCGGCAGTCTAGGCTCTTCCTTACCACGACTGCTTGGGAGGAACTTCGCAACATATTCCGAAGAGGGAATTGAAAATGAACCTCTCGCTTCCCGTCATCTGCAACAATTTCGACGCAACCGCTACCAACACCTTGACACCGCACTTCCCTGTGTATAGAGTGTCACGAAGAAGACGACCTCGTCCCGAACCAATGCGCTGCGTTCTGCTGCTGTGGGAAGCCTTTGTGTACGACGGTCCCAAAAACATTATTTGAGCTGCATACGGGTCATGACCAAAGTGCAAATGTGGCAACTACTGTGACAGCCAGCGGAGCTGCCCGCGGCCCGCGGGAGAAACTGCAAGGATTCTCCCTATTAGTATGTGGCTTTTTAGTGAACATCGGACAGGGGGTGTTACGTGATTACGACGGCCCTGACCAATGCCTTACCTCTTAAGCAACTCCGCCATAATGCCGTAATCAAGTAATACGGTAATCGGACTTATTTGTCTATATAGCACGGTAATCCCCCGCGCTCGCGGCCCAAACCTCAAATGGGCGAAATACTGCAATATTACGCGCAACGCTAAGTCAACTCAATTACAAGACCATCGGACAATGGAAGGGTCGGTCGAAGCGATTATTTAGCCCCAAATTAATACCTGGCACCTGTGTACTACCTGATACAGTATGTACGTAACAGTGCTCACGGCTGACGCCGGGACGCGATACTAAACAAAATGTGATGCCAACACTTATTCTCCAGCTAGCCGCTGTATTTGCATTTTTAGTTTCCATCCGACACTGCAATGTTGCGGAACATAGCGCCGAAGGCTGTGATCTCAACATCGTGTTAGCGTATCACAAAATAAAGCACTACTATTAATATTAATAATAATCATTTAACCCTTTCGGGGCTTCAGCGGGGAAAATGGACGAATAAAGCTGACGATTGCGGCATCCTTAGCACCAAGCAACCGGGCACCAAGCAACCCGGGCTGCTATTGATACGTGTTAATAGCTTGCAGCATCCTTAGGACCACGCAACCCGGGCTGCCAATAATGCATTATTAATAGCTGACCATCATTTTACTGTCGAATTCCAAATCAAGTACCTGTAAAATACAGGCATAGCTTGCACTGTCGTTTGCTGCATGCTCGTGCCATGATAAGAACGCGCTTAGGCGTGGTTTGGTCGCTGTACGATTTAATATACGATAAAATATACCAGGTACGATATAATATACCATACCAGGTATAATACATGGCCCCCAAAAGGGCTAATGTTGCGGACCGTAGCGCTGAACGCTGTAATCGCAGCATACACACAAACAAATGCTGAAGACTTTGCTGCTAAGGACAATTTGTATACGGTCGGATTTGTCAGTCGAAAACGGTCGTTCCGTCTTCGACTAAAGCCTAATTCGGGCTTTCTTACACAGTCGAAAAAAGAGCATTTTCGACTCAACTTTTTAGCAGGTGTATCACACGGTGGCAGCAACGCGCGGTATCGATGTTATTCTGCCAACAACGGCTATGCCTGTTGTAGCTTTGGCGGCTCTCGTCTACGTGAAACGTCACGAACGTAGGTTTGGCGGCTTTCGGCTGAGTCCAACGACACCAACCCGCTTGGACAAGGGTTCGTCGCGCGCGAAGCACGCGTTGCTCGCGGAAAACGCACCAAGCACAGAGCTTCCCAACGACTTTCGACTGCCATACAGCAGCACTCCGCCACACCAACCGCCTCTAGAAAGAACACAAAAACTAGTCAATTGTCTCGACTGACGATGAGAAGGATGCTCAGAAGAATCAATTAAAAAAAAAGTCCAGTCGAAACGGACCGTTTTCGACTGACGAAATCCGACTGTATGAGAATTGGCCTAATGACCAGAATTTAGCTTCGAACGGCTCATCGAGTGACGCGCAATGCTGAGTTTACGCAATTCCAAGACCATCGGACGATGGAAGAGACGATCGAAAACTGTGTTGTTTGCTCATGATACTAAAATTATGACATGAAATTTATACCTCCGTCATATTATACGTGAACACAAACGTAACAGGGGTGATGGCTGACGCTGGAACGGAAAATGGCATAAGTTCGATGTTAACATTTGTCAACATGTTGTATTCTACGGGGGCAACAATGTATTTTCCCTTCGACAGTATGAGAACGATTCGATGAAAACGTATTTTTCCGACGCCAAAGTCAGGGCTGCTCAAACAGGAAACCTCTAAACTAATCTAACTATTTTTGCTCCATGTCCGTGTTACACTGACTACCCCCGGCCCCAAGCATTTCCAAAGCACAATCGAAAGAACAGCCGCTATCCATAGATAGCGCCTCAAACATTTGTGCAAATAATATTGCACACGCGCGTTCCGACGCACAGAAAAAGGTTGCAGTGTTGCTTTTGATCGATTCTGCCATCGGGAGACATCCCCGCGCGGTCTGGCTCGATCTAACGGCAGCAGGGTTATACTTAGACTTCCGGCTCGTGGTGCGGGCGAGAAAAAATGAATATCATATGCGTAAATAATGCGAAAATATGCTCAAAATGCGCGTCTCGCACGCTCCTTTTACCCTCTCGTAGTAGGCAGGCATGCAGGCATCAGGGGTCCTTTTAGAGTACAAAAGCACTATGATATACTGGTACGGAGTAAATAGAAGTATTTAAAAAAGAAAACGGAAGCGAAAAAAACATCATCTATGGTCAAATGATCGTGGACGAGCACTTAGCTCAAGGCGAGCATCGCTCAAACACCCGAGCTTCCTCGTCTACTTGACACTCATGATAGAATCACAGTTGTATTGAAGCACGTTGGGACAGAGTCCCGCCGTCAGAGTCAGACCAAAAGCAAGAGTGACAGGCTGTGTGCGATCCTCCACAGCAGCAGCACCGGCAATCCGTTATACCCCCGAAGCATCTACCTAAAATACCTCAAGTTTGAGCCTGTGCTCTAACAAAATGGATAACGACTGTTTCGAGTCTCGAGTCGGCGTGTCGAGCGTCGAGCATAAACGAATATACTTCGAGGTATTAATATGGGAAAAAGGGGGCTTTTCAAATTTATATAAAGCGCCTGCGTTGGAAAACGGACTAAACAAATTTAGCCGATGGCGAAACGGACCGACAAAAGAATTGGACTACGAGTATGGCGAAACGGACCCCAAAACGAAACCTCTATGGCAAAATGACGGCAAAAACGAGCCCCTTTTGTTTTCTCGCCTACGGCGAAAGGGGGGCCGTACATTTTTTTCGCGCGTCGAAAAATAGTGCGGCACGAAACGGGGGTGCGGCAAGCCGCACGTCGACTCCGACACATGGTGTGCTACGTGGAATCCTCAAGAAAAAGGTGCACCAGCGCACCGCCGCACTCGCTGAGTATCATGCAACCCTGATCGGTAGCTCTACGGTATTATCTTACATCCAAAACGCAGACACACCAATAGTAGTTATAGTCGAATTGTCGAATTGTCGAATTGTTCGAATTGTCGTATGATACAATACGGAGTATCGCACACAGCTTGCAAAGATGAGTTTCGACAAAATATTCGATCTCACAGCTGGAGTGTATTTTCATTTTTTATAATACATGGTTATCTTCTGTTGACATTCAATAGGCTTATCACATAGATAACCAGGCATGGTTGTTCGATTATACGGCAGGTCTACCCAATGGCTAAGGTCCCCAATGGTTGTCTATAACTCCGGTGACATCATCGTCTTTTCATATATTAATAGACGATCTTAAATTTATTTATACCAGGGTATATATATATTAAATAATGTATGACAAATCCTAGGCCATGCGTCGGGTTTTTTTCTTCACCGTGTCGGCCTCAGCATCGGAATCTCGACACTTCAGTATCTCGAGGGTGTTTTTTTATTTCTTAAAGCGCTCTCTTCGAGGATCGGCTTCAACGGCCCTCGCCCTTCGTTCCCCTTGCTTACCCCGCCGTGAACGCGTGCGGGGGCTGAGAGGTACAAGCGAGAAGTAGGCACGATCTTGGATTTTGGGTGGCATGCTCGAGGATTTATTTGAATCTTAGTAGGGGCAGTGGTAGTGCGCAAATGCAAAGGGGCAAATTTTAAAATATTGCAGTAGTGGTAGGAATCACATTTTGTCAGCCCTTTGCCTTGCTGCTCCAAAGAGTCGCTGTCCATGTTTCTTCGCGGTTCATCCTCGAGTGAGTGTTTACGGTAGGTGCACTCTACACTTCACGGTGTTGCTGTGGCGAGAGGGTCGACTTGAACGCCCCTTGCCCTTGATGCTCCGCACCCCGTGAACCGTGAACGCGTGCGGGTTGTCAAGCGTCCTCATACCATTTGTCGTTCCCAAAAAAGGGCAGGTTGCTGGGGGACAAAAAACGATATCGGCGTCTGACTTTATCTCAAAGACTCAGATTGTATTATACTTGACAGGGGGAGTTGTAGTGCACATACAAAAAGGAGCAACCAAGTTACTGTTTAAAATAATTGCAGTGGTATGATAGGAACCACACTTTGTCGGCCCTTTAAGAAAAAAATTACAAATATTCAACGTATCCAGCCTATATATATAAAGCGTTCGCCGTATCATCATACTTCTACTTACTGCTGTATTGTCGCTGGGCGATCGCCTCCTACAACTGCTGACCCCGGCATGTACATAGTATAGGCAGCTCCCTTTCACAGCCAGCGTTTCCTGATGTATGCGTACTACTAACTTATCGTGGAGTGCCTGATCACGCTCGGGCACAATTTGACCTGCTGTGGTAGCAATCAACCAATCAATGCCCTCTCCCTGTAGTCCACATACCGGTCCACGAGTATGTGTATCTTTTGAATTGCGGTTCTTTTCGGGGGGCTGCTCCTCCTGCTGCTGCTGTTGATACATACGGATACGAGAACAGTTTTTCAGACAAGCTACACCAACAAGCAGCTACGTACAGCAGTATAGATTCATCCTGCTGAGCTGGAGCGTTTTGTACGAGCACGAGCACGTAGTACACGAGTATACCAAACACTGGCAGCTTCATCTGCTGCGCAGCCCTTGCTGTGCCGGGTGTGTTGTTTGTTGTCGGTTCTCTCTACCCAGCCCAGTGTCTATCCTGATCATCAAACAGCACAGAGAGGTAGGTGGTTGGCCTATTTCATTTGGTATCGGACGCGTACTATCTGTTGTTTTTCTTTCGTAGCTCTGTGTGGCTTTTGCCTTTACCTCGCTACACCCCCGCTCCTACTGGCGAGTTGTCTTCCTTGCTTTGTGGCTACGAAGAGCACATGCAGAAGACACGGTCAGTCACCTTGCTGGCCCCGGATGCTTGATCAGTCAAAACATAATGAGAAACGCATTCAACACGTCTCTTCATGGCCAGACCAAAGGGTTAGTCGGGGTGTGCCCAGATTTATCCGATCAAAATCTGATGAAGCTCAAAATCGGACTCATTTAAGTAAGAAACCGCAGCAAGTAGTCCATTGTTGGGCTATATCGAACTCCTGGCTTTACCTTAAATGCTGCATGCGTAGACTATGTTTTTCCGTATGAAATAACTTTTTTTACTCTCTATCGAATATGGAATCGAACAGTTCGAGGTGCTACCCTGCCCTGCTACCCGAAGCATGGGTGCCGGCATCGCCGGCACTCATGCGGAGCCCTTGTACTATAAAAAATTAAAATACACTCCAGCTGTGAGGTCGTTTATATACAGCATACAAGGTTCCCCTCCGGGAAGTGCCTAAGGGAGTGGCGCAAGAACAAAACTCAAACATCCAACATCTGACTGTCTGTGGGCAAATAAGATGTACCTGGTGGTAGTGACAACTATGTTCTTGTCCGCAGCTCGAGAAGCGGAGTGTGGGCAGGCGCCCTCCCGGGTACAGTTCGCTCTCTCGCCGTCGTGATGGAGAACCGTAAATATGTGGTAATCCCATCAGTACGTACGTGTCCAGCGCCAGTACTCGTACGATGGGGACTTTTTATACGGGCGACTCTTACGCAGTAAAATTTGGAGTGGTGAAAAAAAAACGACGAATAGGTGGATTCTCAACCGGCAAAAAAAACAAAACCAGCAGTTGTTCCGTGCGCCGTCTTTCTACCGTGGTTTTGATGTTTTTTCTTCGTTTCCTGTTGTTTCGTGTGGAAAGCAGCAACTTCAGAATAGGTACTCTTCGTGTCTTGTTGAGCCAGATATTGAACTTCACGACGAGTGATACACGCCACGATGGGCAATCATCCCCCTTCACCACCAGTTCGTCGCAGAGAGTGCGCGGAATGAGGAACTGTAGGGCTTCTATTGTCGCTGAGACAAAGCAGCCCTTTCTCATGGAGCATCAGCGCCTCTATCCACTGCTGTTTGCTTTTTAGATTCAAGAAAAATTACGCTGGATTGCTTTGATCGTCGTCCGATTCAAAATAGTCCCCTCGTGGAGCCGAAAGCAACTCGCCTCAGCATAGCGAGGACTCGCCACGCGCACATACATGATGTGTCCTACTACTGCTGCTGTGAGGCAAGGTTGTACACGTAGCATTGTGCTGTCCTCACGTTGTCTGGTCCCTGTCATCTGTGGTGTGAGCAAAACCTCCGACCCTTAACATTACCCCTCTGTTATGTACGTAAGAACACTCTGTCTATTACGTATAATGTAAGGATGGGTTTGTATATATATTACTATTAGAAAGGTTACTATATTACCGACCAAATTGGCGCGATCTATGGACATGCAATGGAGATGCACACGGCGGCAGCACAGCGGAAATATGGGGTGTGGTGGGGTGACAAATGGCACGCTCCGATCAAAGAATCAGCTTTCTACAACAGCATCTACACGCGCATAGAGTCGCAGGCTGCTGATGCTAGGGGGCTGGACCGCTGCTGGGCGGCAGGATCGTAGCTTGGTGCCATCAGCGCCCATATCCACTGCTGTTTGCTTTTTATAGTCGAGAAAAATTACGCTGGATTGTTTCGACGCCGTCCGATTCAAAATCGTCCGCTCGTGGGGACGAAAGCAACTCGCCTCAGCATAGCGAGGACTCGCTACGCGCATGTCCATGATGTATCCCACTACTGCTGCTGTGCGGTAGGGCTGTACACGTAGCATTGTGCCATCCTCATGTTTGGTACCCGTCATCTGTGGCGTGAGCAAAATCTCCGACACAAAACAATACCCCTCTGGTATGTAGTACGGAAAAATACTGCCTCTTTGGACGTAAATGTAAGGGTGCGTTTGTATATTAATGACTATCAAAAAGGTTCCTATATGACCGACCAAATTGGCGCGATCTATGAACATGCAATTGATATGCGTCCGAAGCGGCAGCACACCAGAAAGATGAGGTATGGTGGGGTGCCAAATGCCACGCCTCTTTGGACGTAAATGTAAGGCTGGGTTTGTATATCAATTACTATCAAAAATTTTCCTATATTACCGACCAAATTGGCGCGATCTATGGACATGCAATTGAGATGCGTCCGAAGCGGCAGCGCACCAGAAAGATGAGGTATGGTGGGGTGACAAATGCCACGCTCCGATGAAAGAATCAGCTACTACAACAGCAGCCACACGCTCATAGAGTTGCAGGCTGCTGCTGCTAGGGAGCTGGACTGCCGCTGGGCGGCAGGATCGTAGCGTGGTGCTCTGTGCAAAAAGAGGGAAAGAAACGTGTACCCTCTACGAGCAGAAAAGCCCGGTTTGCATCCAAATCTTGCGTGCGTACGCGGGGATAGGGGATGCAGAAACCCAATCCCCGGGGATGTTGTGGAAACCCGGGGATTTGCCTTAAGTGTGCCCAAGGCCAAAAAAGTTTGAAAGGCTTGCCACGCGCGAAACACTGCACGGATCGCGCCCAAACCTCCGGCAACGTGAGCCCGACGGTCGAATTGTGCCCACCCCACCCGACGTTTCGGACAAAGGTGCGAGCACGAAGAGATGTGCCCGAAGGGAAAAAAAAAATCACAATTATACATATACATATATGTCATAAGTACCACTCGTAGTGCTCATATTATACGGAAATAAAAAACCATTAACAATAGAGTGTTTTCGAAGAACGTGCTTCGTAAAGAAAAAACTTCGATCCCCCCGAAGGTAGGTTATGCGGTACTTTTCTAAAAAATCGGCCACAAAAGCACTTAGCAAAGGTAGGTTTTGACAAAAATCGCGGTACTTTTTTTTGCTCTCCTTTTCATTGGCCTTCAACACACCGACCATGTGTCCGACGCAGTTCCAATCACTGGTCACGGAGCATATCCCTTGCCTCTGGCACGCACCACCACCAGCTGCCTGCTGACTGTGCCCACGGCAGTGCTGTATTAACACACCGCAGCAGCCGCTGAGAGCTCACAGACTCGAGAGGTGTAGCTAGAGTATGACGCAGATGAGCGGTGTTGGGGTATGCCAGCGGGCCGCTGTTACGACGGTGCGCTCTCGCCCGCTTGGTATCGTGGATAATACATCGGTTACTCGTACTCGTGCTCGCGCGCTATGCTCGTATCATAGACCGAGACACCAGGAGAAAGCCTGTGTATCATTTCAATTACACCACACTGTCATAGCAGCATCAGCAGCAGCGGCGCGGTGTGAGGCCGCCGCGGTCCAGGTGTCGGGCGCTGGGCGTGCTCGGAGCGGAGCGCGTCTGCTCGGTAGCGGCATACGCTGAGCGCAGCAGCAGCAGCAACACCAGCAGCAGCAGCACGCGACGAGAATAATGTGAAGCCGGGGTTCCAAAATTGAAAAGGCGAAAGTAGAAGCTTTTGCTGTTGCCGGTGCTGGTGCTGGTGCTGCCTGTTTTCGTTGCTGAAGCGGATACTGCCGCTAGCTGTGCTGCTGCTGGCTGTGGTGGTATACGGCGGCGGCACGGCGGTGAACTCTGCCGCCTCCGCCGTTGCTTGGCGGCCATCGCTACCCGTACCTGGTACGCTGCTTTTTAGCTCTTTTTTTGTGCTTTCATCCATTTTTTGTTTGCCTTGTTCTTGCGCATCCAGCACATCTCCGCTTCTATGATTTTTGTTTTGGAGCAGGGCATTAATTGGCTGTTGCGCTGTTACGCGGGCACAACATTTGAGTCAACATAACCGTTTTGTGCAACAGTCGCCGCGAGCCTGGTTGCGCGCAGCGCAAAACACAATTTTGGGCGGGGATTTTTTTTTCCTTGCAGGCGAAAATTTTTGTTGCGTGTTCTTTTTTCGCCGCTGGCGAATTTGTTTTTGGGGGTCGTTTTTTCTAAATCCAGTAGGCGAAATTTTCGTTACTTGGTTTTCAGGCGTATAATCGCGCTTATCCTGCAATTTTGCGGGAGGCCTCCGGGGACCCTCCCTGGGGGCCCTCTGGAGGGCCCTCCGGGGGCCCCTGCGGGGGACTTGCGCGCCTGCGGCGCGAAACAGACGCCGAACCATCAATTAATGCCCTGTTTTTGAGGCGTCACCTGCAGAATTTTGTTTATTTTCAAAACAAACGGACCAAAATCATGATGGGAAGGGAACTCACGTTTTTTAGCGGAAGGAAAGCACCTTTCCGCAGAACGTTTTGCGAAACACTCTAATAGCGTAAAAGCAACACCACGTTAATACAATTGTGCTCCCATCCACCTCATAGCTTATCTTTAAAACATTGGGCGTCTGCAATTTCCACGCGGATAGAGTATGTTGCTCGCATCCGCCTCTGTTTCCCCCCACAAACACACCCCCCTCCCCCGCCGCCCCACCAAAACTCACCCCCCTCCCACCTCCGCGGTGCTCCGTCTCGAAAGGGATGCGTGGTCAATGGTCAAATGACTAAGGCAAGCAAAAAATGAGTACGCCCCTCCCACCTCCCCAACACACATAAACACCCCCCCCCTCCTCCGCCACCCCCCCCCCACTAAATATACATTTGATAGTTGGCCTCGGTTGGCACCGACGCTGTAAAACGTTATACGTGCATTGGGGTTGGCGTCGGTTGGCACCGACGCTGTAAAACATGCCAATCACTGCGTGAGCTTGACAACCAGGGTACCGTTTTTTTTTTTTTTTTTGGCGGTCACCATGATGATTATCGAATAGATCATATTGTGCAGGGTGGAGAACCCTAACTCCGCACAAGGGGAATGATCGCATCGCGTAGTGTGAATATGGTAAGGCACCCGCGAGGCAGTTACGTAGTAATACCCATTGCTGCCTCTGGAGTGGCCACACCAGAAAACAAAGTAACTCATTGGCGCTGTCATCCATGAGCTAGAAAGCAGGCACAAGTTGCAGAAGTCCGTCTTACAAGCGGTTCTTGGAAAGATGCAGTTCAACCTTCATGCGACTCGCCGAACACCTCACGGCGCTTCGCGCTTGGTGCAAGCAATGTTTGCCTGGTTGGTGAAAACCCGACGCGCTCCCTCCCGGCATTTGTAAAGATGCGAGGGTTTATGGTCATACGACTACGGCCATGCACAAACTGAGTACACCCCCCCCCTCCTCCGCCGCCCCACCTAAAATCAAAATCTGCCAGAATGGTAAACATTGGCAATACAGTGAGTATATGATACACCTAACATTTTAAGCAGTACACTGCTGTGGAACAGCAGGGGGGCGCGTATAACCCTGCTCGACAATGATTAAATGATTCAGAAAACAAACAGCTATGGAAAACGAAACAGAGCTGTGCGCACAGGGACCCGTTGTTCGACCTGTCAGATCGGCGGTGCGACCAGTGGAGCTATCGAAAAATAGTGTACGTACCCGTACCTAACGAGTTAATGGAACGATACCTGTAGACGTGGCTATTTTTTATTTTTTTATTCCACACACATCTACTTTCCAGCTTCCGGACAAGCCGTGGTCACAGGTGTCGCCCCTTCTTCCCCCCGGTTCTTGCCTTCAATTTTATCGCGCACAGTGTTCAACAATCCCGCTACTGTCGATTTTTCGTCGAGTGTTGCTAACTCACGCTCTCGCGCTTTCCGCAAGTCAATTAATGCACAAGACGAAAAATTATTCGAGTACGCACTCGGGGGGATTCGAACTCACGAAACTGACCTATACCAGGCTCGGGGATATAACCTGATACGCCACCGGGGCAGTGTGTGATATAGAGCCGGTCGCCCCGGTGGTCTAGTGGGGTTACACTCGAATACTACTACTATTAATACTAGCGTTGGTCCTTGAGTTAAATAATCATCGTTGTGAGCTTTGTTGGCTTTATTCATTTGCAGAAATAAATGGGAAATGAAGGATCAACTAACTGCTGAAATCGCCTAGCAGCGTGGGTAGGCACAAATTGACGCGAATCGACGAGGGGAGAAAATGCTGAATTCTTCTCGCGATAAAAATTAGGGCAGGTACCGTAGTGGGGAGGGGGAAGGGGAGCCCGCTAGATGACCCCGGATCTAAGTTATACTACTGGGAGGGCTCGAGAGTAATGCGAGCATAACAATAAATAGGAGGGGAAAAAGAAAAGAAGTGAACTGTATTACTGCTGCTGTAACAATACGATACCCAAGCAAGTTGCTCCGATCGACTCGATCTGGACTCACTGCTGTTGTATTATGCAATTGGTCCATGTACAACTTCTCTAATCACACGCAGAGGACATGGTCAGTCACCTTACTGGCCCCGGATGCTTGATTGAGTAAAACTACCATAAGAAACGCACTCGACACGTTTCGTCGCCAGACTAAAGGGTCAGTCGGCGTGTGCTCGGATTTATCCGATCGAAATCTGATGAATGAAGCTCGGAATCGGATTCACTTAAAAAACGGTAGCTATTAATAGTAGCACATTGTTGTGATTGCTCGTCTATGTCGAACTCTTGGCATTACCTTACATACTGTACGCGCAGACTTTGATTGTGTGTGGTGACTTTTTTTACTGTACAAAGTATTGTGAATCGAACAATTCGTAGTGCAGCCCTGCCCTACCCGAAGCATGGGTGCCGGCGTGGCGTATGCCGGCATCTATGCGGAGCCCTTGTAAATATATACCAGGTACGAAGTATATATGATCATTATTTTTGGGGGGGATTCGATCAGGAGTTTGTTTTCGTCTCGGCCTAAGTATGCGATTATCGGAACTGGAATTCTCGGTCAATTTGCTTCGTTCGAGCGCCGTCTTCGGGGGGCGGCTCCAACGCCCCTCGCCCTGCCGTATCCGTTCCGCACATCGACGTGAACGCGGATAGACGGTGAGCGAGACCATGGAGACAAGCGAGAAATGCGCTTTTTTTGTATTTTGGGCGGTGTACGCCCGAGCTGTTCTTGGATTTTGGCATATGTAGAGCTTGAACGAATAAAGAAGGGACAACATTTCCAAATTGGCATCTAAATTTCTTCCCGACGATGCTTTTTTCATGGCCGCCTCGAAGCGCTTGCCCTATCGTAGATACTACTGCTGTGTGTCGTTTCCTTTCGGCTCAGTGGGTATAGTGCTATACAACCAACGAAGGATGTGTCGTGAGTACGATTCTCACCCAGATCATATTTGGTGTTCAAGAGCGTGCGCACTGGAGACGTTATGAATGGTTATGATAGTTGTTAGTGTTCTCCTGAGTACTATTAACTGTATTACGTGGAAAGGGGATAGCTTCGGAGATCGGTCTTACGAAGTCGGTGATAATTAACTAACGAACTTGAAAACATATTTGGTTGGTTTTGTGCGTAACCCGCTCACTATCGTGAGTTTTGCTGAGTCACGTGACAGTGGGTAGTGCTAAGTGTGGTGAGTTCGATTCTCATCAACTTCTTATTTGTCTTTTTCAAGCGTGCGCGCTGACGACATTATTAATAGTTATTTTGGTAGTTTAGCATATATATGCAGTAGCACTACCCACTGAGCTACTTAGTCAAGTGGTTAAGTCGCTCAGTGGGCAGTGCTGTAGGATTTCTTGGTCGATTTACTTTGTTCGAAGGCCGCCGTCCAAGCGAGAAGCGCGCAAAATTTTGTGTTTTGAACGGCACTCTCCAGTTGTTCTTCGGATCTTGATGTATGGAGAGGTTGATATAAATAAAACTTGTCAAGACATTATTTTCAAACTGGCGTAACATTTTGTCCCAAAATAAGTAATAATATTACTGTAAAAAAAAAACCATGGTACTGCGGTAGGGATCATAGTGGTGCATTTGTTTATTAAATTTCGGTAGGTACACGTGCATACAGACATGGATATAGACGTGGCAAGCGCACGCATGGACTAAACGAGGAGGAGGTAGTAGTGATTACGATTACTGCGCCAGAAAAAGCCACACAGCAGCACTGCGAGTGGCTGCGTCCTCGGGGTCTCGAGGGTTGTATTTCACAAGTTCCTCCTGTTGTTAAGCTGCGCCACGCGAAAATAGCAAGTAGACAGTATCCATGGAAGAAACCTGTGGTGACATGCATTCGTCCCCGTATCGCATTGTTTGGTGTTTTTTTTTTCCCCGAGAAGGCTCTTTGGAGGAATATATAGACGGTGTGTGGATGGCGTGCTTTGTTGTTGCTGTGGTCCCTGACTCCGTTGCTGTGGTCGATTGCCGTTCAGGTGCAAACGGTCGTGTTGGAACGTACCTGACAAACAAGTTTGTATTGCTTCGTACTTGACGTGCTTCTTGCTGCTTCTTGCTGATTGATAATCTCTTCTAGTGTTTTTTTTTTTTGGCACACTTGATTTCTACTTTTTAGCTTCTGGACATACAAGCCGTGGTCACAGATGTCGTCCTTTCCCTTCCCCCCCCCAGTTATTGCCTTCATTTGTTTTGGCGCATAGGGTTCAGGACCCACTCATCGTCGATTTTTCATCGAGTGTTGCTAACTCACGCTCTCGCGCTTTCCGCAAGTCAATTAGTGCGCGAGAAAAAGTCCCACGAAAATTTATGCGAGTACGCACTCGGGGGGATTCGAACTCACGAAGCTGACCTATACCAGGCTCGAGGATAACCTGATACGCCACCGGGGCAGTGAGTGATATAGAGCCGGTCGCCCCGGTGGTCTAGTGGGGTTACACTCGAATACTACTATTAATACTAGCGTTGGTCCTTGAGTTAAACACCCACCGTTGTGAGCTGTGTTGGCTTTATTTGTTTGCGGAAATAAATGGGAAATGAAGGATCAACTAACTGCTGAAATCACCTAGCAGCGCAGGTAGGTACAAATCGACGCGAATCGACGAGGGAAGAAAATGTTGAATTCTTCTCGCGATAAAAATTAGGGCAGGTACCGTAGTGGGGAGGGGGAAGGGGAGCCCGCTAGATGACCCCGGATCTGAGTTGTACTACTGAGAGAGCGAGAGTAATACGAGCATAACAGGAAAAGGGATGGGAAAAAGAAAAGAAGTGAAGTGTGTTACTGCTGCTGTAACAATATGATACCCAAGCAAGTTGCAGCGATCGACTCGATCTGGACTGACTGCTGCATTATGCAATTGGTCCATGCACCACTTCTTTAATCACAGGCCAGTATGAGATAATAGTCATGGCACTTGCCGAACTTCTTGGTGAGTGGTTGTTTATTCTATCCACGAACCCCGGCCGAGCCGATCAATCGAAGGTTGGGTTACACTGTGCGGGGTGGTATCGAGGCAGGGGGTCAAATGAAATGTCCGCGTACCGTGGGGTTGGGGTATACGAATAAAAATTCAGCAGTAGCACGAGTTGCCCCATTTTTTTCTAGTTGCGAATACCTTGAAGGATTTCTGAACCGGGGTTGGACCCTGTTCTGTGGTGCTGGCGTTGTATACGAACCTCAGCTAGCTAAGGCTTCCACACCGTGCGGTGTGGTGTCGACCCGGGAGAAGTCGGTTTTCGTCCCCGGCTTGTTGGAGTTGATGAGGTATGGAAAGATTTCTGGAACGGCGGTGGAGCCTTGTCCTCATCGGGTGCGTCGGAACGCCCCCCGCCCGTTTGCTGGTCTATCTTCTCCCCGGGTGTTTCTGGCTCTACGAGCTGCACAGCCAATCAACGATAAGCCAATGTGAAAAGATGATTGTCGCACCATCATGCGGGGCTGTGTCGACCCGCGGAAGAAAATCGGTTATCGTCCCCGGTTTATGGGGATTTCTGAAACGGACACAGGACTCTGTATCCTTCCATGGTGGCGCTGCCCTTATGTCCGAGTCCCAGCCAATAAGCGGTAAGCAAATATGGTTGGGTTCCACGTCGTGCGGAGTGGTGTCGACACGGTAGGTTGTCGTTATGTTGCCGCGCTTTTGGAGCTGTAGAGATTCGGGGGATTCATGAATCGGGGATGGGACCATATCTTCCCCGTGTGCGACGGAAATGCCCCCCATTGATTGATGGGCCTCTATCCGCCTAGGACGGCGCAGTGGAGCTCGAACCAATCAGCGATTAGCCAACGGGATTGGGGTTATTTCACTGTACAGGGTGGTGTCGACCCGAGAAAGCTCGGTGTGCTTCCCCGGTTGATGGAAGTTTTAGAGATGTGGAACGACCTCTGGACCGGGGATGGGACCCTATATCCTCCCGAGGTGGAGCTGGCTCAACATACGCACCATGACCAATCTGAAAATCGGCCGGTGGGGTTGGGATTTCCACACCATGCGGAGAGGTATCAACCCAGATGATATCCGTGCTCGTCCCCGGGTTGCCGGAGTTGTAGATGTGTGGATGAATTCCGATCCCGGCATGTGACCCATTCGTGCCCGGGTGACGCCTACTTTGTGTATGAATCATGGCCAATGAGCGATCAGACGAAAACTACATGTTTTTATTTTCGTCTATAAAAACTCGAGTCTGAAATTCTTAACTGTCAAAAATGTAAGCGCTGTAGTCGCGTACTCTATGTACAAGAAGTGAGCGATCTACCCAGCTAGCAGCAAGCAGCAGCATTGCAATAGGATTCGAGGAGTTGAATGACGAAGGCAGCCATACCACCGTGTTTCGCGCCTGGAACAACGTCAGCACGTCTCTCCACGATAAGACAACACCAACAGTCGATCTCGGAGGCTCGGATCTAGATGATACTATTTATCGTGCATTGTATATTTCAGACGCTGGCTCAGTGCGCGCCTCTCAGTGGCTACGAAGAGAACACACAGCGGGCATGGTCAGTCACCTTACTGGCCCCGGATGCTTGATTGAGTAAAATATCATAAGAAGCGCACTCGACACGTTTCGTCGCCAGACGAAAGGATCAGTCGGCGTGTGCTCGGATTTATCCGATCCAAGTCTGATTAATGAAGCTCGGAATCGGATTCACTTGAAAAACGGTAGCTATTAATAGTAGTATGTGGTTATGATTGATAGACTATATCGAACTCTTGGCGTTACCTTACATACTGTACGCGCAGACTATGATTGTGTGTAGTGACGTTTTTTACTCTACCAAGTATTGAATCGAACAATTCGAAGTGCTACCCTGCCCTATCCGTGCGGAGCCCTTGTATTTACTAAAAATATTTTAACGGCGTCAGCTGTGAGTTCTACATTTGTACATGGTTTTCTAATAGTTGGACGCGGTTGGCACCGACGCTGTAAAAGATTTATGTATTTTGGGTTGGCGTTGGTTGGCATCAACGCCGTAAAACATGCCAATCACTGCGTGAGCTAGACAACCAGGGTACCGGGGTACCGTTTTTCGTGTTTTTTTTCCGCGTTCACCATGGTGGTTGTCGAGCAGATTATACTGTGCGGGGTGGAGAAACCTAACTCCGCACAAGGGGAATGATCTCACAACGTAGTGTGAATATGGTAACGCACCCACGAGGCAGTTACATAGTAATACCCATTGCTGTCTCTGGAGTGACCACACCAGAAAACAAAGTAACTCATGAGCGCTGTCATCCATAAGCAAGAAAGTAGGCACAAGGTGACGAAGTCCGTCTTACGAGCGGCTCTTGGAAGGATGCAGTCGGCCCTTCATGCGACTCGCCGAACACTTCACGGCGCTTCGCGCTTGGTGCAAGCAATGTCTGCTTGGTTGGTGAAAACCCGACGTGCTCCCTCCCGGCATTTGTAAAGATGCGAGGGTCTATGGTCATACGACTACGGCCATGCATGAATATCGAGTACACCCCCGCCCCCCCTCTCCCCCCGGCTAGCCCCCCCCCTTAAAAAACCCAGCCCTCCCCCCACCTGTTATACGACTTACAGGATTTACATGATAAAGTGATGAATTTCTAACACGTCAGATTTTGCCTCAAAAACGGGTTATAGTTTCAGTGCACAGATTGATTAACATGCCCAACCCTGTTGACCCTGGTACAAGCTAGTTCTAAGGGTAGTCGCCGACCTATATCCTTAATGAGGACACACACAGTATCACGCGTGATCGGAGTAACACACACAGCTCGCAAATATGAGTTTCGACGAAATCTTCGATCTCACAGCTGGAGTGTATTTTAATTTTTATAACATAACCTCGAATATTGAACAGCAAACCAGCCATGAAACATGACAACGACAAATCATTGTAGATGACATGAAGGTTAGTATCCGTTTCATTAAGATAAGATAGTTTTACGAGAGTAGTGATGTACGTCGTCGTTTTTCTCACGATATTTTACACGTGTTCTACTGCTGCTATGCATTTCATGCCATGTAGATATTACTACCCCTCCATGACTACGGACGGAAATGTAAGAACTGTTTCGGACTTTGTTTTTATACCCCAACTACCCGCACACTTTCGTTCAGAGTGGTGCCAGGCACATCACAGCACACTCTGAATACGACGAGTACTACTATTCCCTACCCTGTAAGACCATAATACCAATGTATGGGCAACTAAGATCTAGAGCCAAGGGCGGAGTAGTGACCGTACCGCTAGTAGTCCTAAAGATGCGCACGTCGTGTCTAAAGCTAAACATATGCAGGTATTTTATAAGAGGTCGTGTCGTGATACTGCGCTCCAGGGGTGACTATTGTGTTGAGACGATTCATTTAACACGATACTGTGCCGGGCAGCGGGAACCCTGGATTCACCGTGCCTAGGATGTGTGGCTTGTCCTCTGTACTGTATGTTGACGGCGTTGAATAACGAAACGTCACTGGATCGTTCTGCGGCGTTTTGGGCGGGTACCCGGCTTTTGAAATCGCAAGGCGTTGGTGACAATATCTTGGTCACATATATTTGCCCATGGTATCTGGTTTTCGTGTGCATTGGTCGTCGTTGACAAGCCGACGCTGTTCGTTGTCGGACAATAGCGCTTCGGCTTGGTTGGCCAGTATCACCAGCATCGCCTGCATTCACCACAGTCTCGCTACCGAGACTCACTAGCCATAGTCGCCCTGCCGACTTCACGGGAGAAAGCTGTTAAAAGGCAGTGGCGATTACACAATGGGCCACACAAAGAAGTCCTAGCCGCCAGGGTAGAGCGTTGATCTGAACTACAATGTAAGGAGCTGTACCACACGCATCCGGGATGGTGATCGGGATGCTGCACGCCGCTTCTAGATCATTGATAATACCACAGTTGTCATATTTAAGTCGTATACCCGGGTCCCAAAAAAGTTATACCAGGAATAGTAGCTCATCAGGTAGCATCACCAGGACTTGGGCGGGTGCTTCCTTTAGGTTTCATCATGCCGTAGTCGCCCGTACACCTCCACACAGAGTTGTCATCGAAGCCCAGTTTGATTTAGATAAATCTGACCCGTTTTCGACATTGCGATGGTCGATGTACTGTGTGCGTGCGTCAAACGTGTCGAGGTTGCGTCTCGCGCCGAAGTTGTTCGAACTGGCGCCCACCAGGGCATCAACAACTTCTCAATACGGATGAGATTATTGAATCGTGCTACCGTGTTGGTTCCACCGCCGCTAACGAGCACTCGCCCGTTGTCTTCTTCCGGCCTTCCCGTGACGCGTACCCCAACGATGTGCGTCATAGCCTACGCCGAGCAACGATGCACCCTGCGGTGGTAGTGACGGGGGCAACAGGGGTATCGGCAGAGGCGGGGTCAGTTTGGCTGGTAACGGAGGCGTCGAGACGAACAGGCCGCTTGCCGCTTCGTCGATGACGAGGTATGTCATCGTTGACTTAGTTTCGATTGGGGTAGTTACACCTTTGCTTGCACAAGGGCAGATGCACCCGGTTTGTATGTTTTTGGCTGTATGAAACGCGACAATCTAAAACTCATCCCTCATGCATTTTATTTTGATCGGTTTGTCGGCAGTTTAACGCATGAGGCGCCGCCATAGTGACGATGAAGGGGCTGACAGTCCATCGAACCTCCCCGTAGACACGGCTAGGGGGGTGAGCGGTCGTCGAACCAATCGTGGCGTGGGTGCCTCTGGTGGATCTTTTGCGCTTCAACACCCTTTGTTGAGAAAAATAGTGAAAGTGTGCTGTGCGAACACAACAAACGCAGCATGTCGCCATCTGCACCCGCACTCATTAACAGCAGCCTGTCCCGACACCGCGTGCAGGCCGAAGCTCGTGTCCGGGGCGTCGAGCGAGGTTGAAGTAGATGGCAGCGGCAATGTGGCGGGGGCATCTTCGGCAGTGAGGACCATAGCTGAGGGCTCGATGGTCGGTGTTGCCACGGACGGGACGCCCGCTGCAAACGCTGGCCGAAGGACAAGGGGAGGGGAGGAAGGAGGGGGGGGGACGGGAGTGAACACTGGGTGGGGATTTTCGCGGCCCGACGGAGAGGCCACCAAGAGTTGTTGGACGAGAGGGTTTCTCCTTTCTTCGTCAAGGCGTGCTTCTGGTGGTGCACCATCGGAGGAGGTGAGACTGGTCAACATGACATGGGGCGCTGCGAGGGTCGATCGTGTGTACATGTAGAGCGCGTCTCAAACAGTTTTGGCCTTGCGCACTGGTGATCTTGCTGTGATGACGCCAGGCTACTGTGACAGGTTTGTTCGCTTGACCAGTGTACATGGATTATGTTGTTCGTTCGCATTTGTCACTATTGACGTACTGACGCTGACCGCTGTCGTGCAATGACGCCTAGAAGTGAGTAGCCAGCATCACCAGGTTCGCCACAGTCGGCTCGCTGGGGATGCCTATCAACACGCGTGGCGGTAGCCAACATAATGGCTTGTTTAGTAACGTCGACAGGAATGGGGGAATATTCCCCTTTGGATGGTATCATGCGTTGACCACAGGTACGACGTCACGTAGAGGCTTAATCAAAGCCCACCATGGGTCTTCTTTGCCTGTACAGCAGTAGGTACTGGACATTGTGTTGGATTCGTTCGATCTGGTGCCGATCACGGCGACAGCAAGTGCTCACTACTCGCGAGAGTATTCGGTATTGTTATTCGTATTTATAGCGTGTTCGTTTCACCGCCGCTGACCAGCAGTTGCCCGTTGTCTTCCTCGGGCCTCCCATGACGCTTACCCCGACGATGTACCCCGTAGCCCGTGCGGAAGCTCAGCGGGGGCCTTTCAGGAGGCGTGGAGGAGGCAGAGCGCTCGGCACCGTCGTGGTCGTCTCGAGTTGGTGCGGCGAAGAGGGTGCCTAGCATCTCCATCGCTCCCGGGGTGACTCCGCAGGCGGAAACTGGGACGGATCCAACGGACGACAGTGTCAGTGGGAGGTACTCGCGAGATAACCCTGAATTGTCGGGGCGAGCCGACTGCAAGATGCCAGCTACGCGGGCGGTCTTGGGTACTAGGCGTACCATGCCTTCCCCTCGCGGTAGTGCTTTTGGTGGTGGCGGTGCCGATGGCCATCCGAATGGTGGTGGTGTTGGTGGCGGTCTTGGTGGTAGTGGAGGTGCTGGAAGCGGTGGTGTTGCTATCGTCAATGCGTCAAGTGTTGACGGTGCTGCTGTCGCCTCTGGCGCTGTTAGTGGTCGTGGCGTAAGCGGGGGAGGCGGCCCAGGTGTGCAGGACGGGGGAGATAGGGAAGGCGGTGAGGATGGGGATGACGGCGGAAGCGGAACAGACAGCGTGGTTGACGAACGTGGCCCACGGTAAGTCCGCGCTTTTCTGCAGATAATCGGGCTAAACCTGGTTTGTTAGGGAAAGTGTTATTTGACGGGTTGCAAGGAATTCAGTTCTTCTGCGCTCAGTGACGAGGGGGAAAATTCCAGGCTAGGCTACGTATCGGATTGAAAGAGGGGTAGCCAGTGTTTTTTTTGCTCGGCCAGATCTCAGCCAGTGTCACCCTTATCGTAGCTTTAGTTCGGATACCTTCACCTTAGCGTCGACGAGGTGATGTAGCGCGTTCGTTTGGATAGAGCTGTGCGAGTGTCGTCAAGCTTAACGTGTACCTATTAAAAACGTATTTTTTACGTGAACGGGTACGGTTCGGCAGCGGTTTAACGCATGAGGCTCATCGGAAACGATGTCCCACGGTCGTTCGAACCTCTCGTTCGAACGTCCCCCGTAGACAAGGCCATGGGGGTGAGCGGTCGTCGAACCAATCGTGGCGTGGGTGCCTCTGGTGGATCTGTTGCGCTTCAACACCCTTTGTTGAGAAAAATAATGGGCGTGTGCTGTGTGAACACAACAAACGCAGCATGTCGCCATCTGCGCCCGCACTCATTAACATGAGCCTGTCCCGACACCGCGTGCAGGCCGAAGCTCGTGTCCGGGGCGTCGAGCGAGGTTGACGTAGATGGCAGCGGCGATGTGGCGGGGGCATCTTCGGCAGTGAGGACCATAGCTGAGGGCTCGATGGTCAGTGTTGCCACGGACGGGACGCCCGCTGCAAGCGATGGCCGAAGGACAAGGGGAGGGGAGGAAGGAGGGGGGGGGGCGGGAGTGAACACTGGGTGGGGATTTTCGCGGCCCAACGGAGAGGCCACCAAGAGTTGTTGGACGAGAGGGTTTCTCCTTTCTTCGTCAAGGCGTGCTTCTGGTGGTGCACCATCGGGGGAGGTGAGACTGGTCAACATGACATGGGGCGCTTCGAGGGTCGATCGTGTGTACATGTAGAGCGCGTCTCAAACAGTTTTGGCCTTGCGCACTGGTGATCTTGCTGTGATGACGCCAGGCTACTGTGACAGGTTTGTTCGCTTGACCAGTGTATATGGATTATGTTGTTCGTTCGCATTTGTCACTATTGACGTACTGACGCTGACCACTGTCGTGCAATGACGCCTAGAAGTGAGTAGCCAGCATCACCAGGTTCGCCACAGTCGTCTCGCCGGGGACGCCTAGTAACCCGAGTGGCGGTAGCCAACATAATGGCTTGTTTAGTAACGTCGACAGGAATGGGGGAATATTCCCCTTTGGATGGTATCATGCGTTGACCACAGGTACGACGTCACGTAGAGGCTTAATCAAAGCCCACCATGGGTCTTCTTTGCCTGTACAGCAGTAAGTACTGGACATTGTGTTGGATTCGTTCGATCTGGTGCCGATCACGGCGACAGCAAGTGCTCACTACTCGCGAGAGTATTCGATATTGTTATTCGTATTTATAGCGTGTTCGTTTCACCGCCGCTGACCAGCAGTTGCCCGTTGTCTTCCTCGGGCCTCCCATGACGCTTACCCCGACGATGTACCCCGTAGCCCGTGCGGAAGCTCAGCGGGGGCCTTTCAGGGGGCGTGGAGGAGGCAGAGCGCTCGGCACCGTCGTGGTCGTCTCGAGTTGGTGCGGCGAAGAGGGTGCCTGGCATCTCCATCGCTCCCGGGGTGACTCTGCAGGCGGAAACTGGGACGGATCCAACGGACGACAGTGTCAGTGGGAGGTACTCGCGAGATAACCCTGAATTGTCGGGGCGAGCCGACTGCAAGATGCCAGCTACGCGGGCGGTCTTGGGTACTAGGCGTACCATGCCTTCCCCTCGCGGTAGTGCTTTTGGTGGTGGCGGTGCCGATGGCCATCCGAATGGTGGTGGTGTTGGTGGCGGTCTTGGTGGTAGTGGAGGTGCTGGAAGCGGTGGTGTTGCTATCGTCAATGCGTCAAGTGTTGACGGTGCTGCTGTCGCCTCTGGCGCTGTTAGTGGTCGTGGCGTAAGCGGGGGAGGCGGCCAGGTGTGCAGGACGGGGGAGATAGGGAAGGCGGTGAGGATGGGGAGATGACGGCGGAAGCGGAACAGACAGCGTGGTTGACGAACGTGGCCCACGGTAAGTCCGCGCTTTTCTGCAGATAATCGGGCTAAACCTGGTTTGTTAGGGAAAGTGTTATTTGACGGGTTGCAAGGAATTCAGTTCTTCTGCGCTCAGTGACGAGGGGGAAAATTCCAGGCTAGGCTACGTATCGGATTGAAAGAGGGGTAGCCAGTGTTTTTTTGCTCGGCCAGATCTCAGCCAGTGTCACCCTTATCGTAGCTTAGTTCGGATACCTTCACCTTA